>JABMBV010011199.1:0-17963 GCA_018906735.1 Mesochorus sp. PSUC_FEM 10030011
ATTCTATATATATATATATACAGCTTATTGATATAGCTATGGCGTTTAACGAAAAAAAACTGTTTCCAATGCGCAACATTTTTTCGTGTGACGGATCGTTCGGCCTCGCTCGTATCCGGAAAATTGATTTGTCCGAAGGGTTTAGCGAAGCGCGTCACTCGCCTCTTCCACAGCTCGTATATACGCTATATATATATATACAATTCGCGTATCATTTTATCTCTTTTTATTTCTTCGTGCCCGTTGAATTAATGAAGTCGTTTCGATATAATAATATTACATAGTTATTATTCTTTACAATACTGCGAGCATCCGCACGTATACATATCGAAAAACGTATTAACGATTGCTTTATATACACTATACAATAATAACGTTTATGCCAAACGTAGTAAAAATTGAATCTGAAAAGTTAACGATATTTCTCAAATCAATTTAATTTTCATTTACAATTAAATTAATTAAAGCACAACGATTTACATATGCATTTCTCTTGAAACAGCATAAGAGCGTGCACGATATTCACCGATCCGCGACTAGTGCCTGGAATTCATGATCCGGCACACATAACAAGTATGTGTGACGCTTCAAGACTATATATCGATCAAAAATATTGAGGTCTTTTTTTCATCGCTATTAAATAAACAAAATGTACAAGCTATTTAACAATAAATTCAACTAATTTATGATAATTAAAGTATTAAAATAAATGTAGGTATTAGGCTGTGATTTCATTACATTTATCCAATAAAGTTCACGTGTATAAAGTGTAATTTTATTTCTTGTGAATGTCCGAAATCTCGTGACTGTATTTAGTTATCATTGGCGTGAGCGCGCCTGAATCTCTTATCGTTTTCATATACTCTCGCGGGATGTTCCGCACAATATATGCGTACAATGTGCGTACACTTGGTTTGAATCGTGCGTGTCTGGACTGTAAACGGTATACATCATCCGGATCAGTGTTAACAGAAACTGACGACTATCAGTTAACGCCTAATGACTCGTTAGGGATTCATAGAAATTGAAATAATCATGGAATAAGCTTCTCCACTTCGTGTTTGTGTTACCTACCGATCGTAACGAGTGACGTATTACTCGCGATTCACTACAAATAGTATCCGTATGTTGGAGGTTGACTGACAATTGTGGGCAATCATTTGTACCAACACTATAACTACTCATGGTTAACTGCCGATAGTGTGACTATCGTGCTTGCACAAATGGGCTACTTGTCGAGGTTGATGAATATTCCACTACACGGGGCACAGGTCAATTTACTTTGACCCGTTTGTTTGTCAGGATCTTTTTTTATTTTTTTTTTTTTTAATAGTGTTTGGAATTTATAACTAGCACTCACTTGTATATACATTTTTGTATTTATTCATTTAGAAAAATACAATAATATAAAATTTACAGACGTATGAAATCTCATAAAATTTGACACCAGAACTTTGGCAAGCCGGAGATTACGTGCCAAAACATATTGAACACTATGTCTCTTCCTAAAACTATGAGAAAGAACTGCGGCATAGTGTAATATCGTGTAACAAGAAAAAAGTATACGTTAGTATGGTTGTGTACATATCGGTATACACTACTGTAGTAACAGCAATACAGCAGAAACGAAACACGATTGCAGACAAAGCCGCTCGAGGCGAATATAATCGCCGAATGCTGACTTCCACTCGGTTCTTATGGTTTTCTTGCGGTTTTCTTCTCTGAGCTACATGGCGAACCGCTTTTGTGCTCTCTCTTTATCTCTTACTCTCTCTCTCTCTCTCTTTCTCTTCTCGCGATGAGGCTACAAAGATCGTTAACTTCAAGTGGGTAATCATACCCACCGGTTTCACGCCGCAGCGCCGGACCGGACGCTCTTCTCTCGTGTGTTCTCTCTTTCTCTCTCTCTCTCTCTCTCTCTCTCTCTCTCTCTCTCTCTCTTCTAGGTTGTACAGAGCGGTTATACTGGGTGAGAAGATTACGTAGGATATAAGGCTACTAGCAGCCAAACCGGCCGCAACCCAGCCTCGCCGCAACGCTCGATCCTTGGCTAATTTACTTTTATAGATTTTACACTAGCTTCTTTTTAAGAATTCTCATTTTCTTGTGGAATTGTTCTACATTCAACTTCGTTGTGTGTGTTTTTTTTTTCGTCAGTTACAATTAAATCACAGTTTTGTTGTTTTATTATTTTTCTTATCAAGTCATTCAGATAAAGTTTTAGGATTTAAGTTATCATTGGCTACTTTTGTATTGGGTATTTTAACGTTTTTTCTGTATGCACTTCCAGATCAATCCAAGTTCATCGCAGCTGCTAATTTTTTTATTAATTATAGACTATTCCACTATTCGATATTCATGTAATTAATGAGTTTGATAACACGTCATTTAAAACTATATTCAAATTGAAATCATTGAAGAGTAGTCGAGAAGAACATATCACTCGACCACCCGGTATGCAGCAAGTACATATCGAAGCGTGTATATGCGTTGTATAGTCAGAAGTGCTTGGCATATACGGTTGGCTTGGCTCGGCTGGCAGGCATATAATTATATGCCTCAAGTCCGCACCTCGGAGAGAGAGGGCCGCCTTGTTAGCAAATCTCGCAAGCCCCCCCTCCCTCAAACACCTGCCTGATTGTTAATAATTTGCCAAGTTCGAGCATCACGACTCTGTGGCTCGTCCTTTCTCTCACTCACACTCTGTATTCTCGCTCATTGTTCATTGTCAAAGTTTCCGAAATATTTGGCTGTATTATTGGATATGTTATACATATTATGAGTGTGTGTATGTATAAACAATGTCGATATACAAGTCTGACGGCCATTTCTGAGCATGCAATGTTCAACGATATTCCATTCATGTAGAATTATTATGTGGTAATATTGTATTCATCGCATAAATGTTGACCCTGAAAATGTTAAAAAAAGAAACTTATTACCGTTTATACATTTATTTAGTTTATTTTTTCGTGCGAGCATACATAGAGAACGAAATATGTATACATATATATGTGTCATGAGGTAATGGTACCAGATGGGAGACAAGCTATGGTCTCGTTTAAAGAAAAGCTCGTATTTCGCTTCACGTTGTAGTAATTGTGACCACGAACGAATGGCTGAACGAGACTTTTGTCAATTTATGGCCTCGTTCCCGCGAGGCGTTTTTTTCAATTTCCCAATCTAGCTGGAGCTCTTTCTCTCTCTTTCTCTTCTTTCGCGAGAATATTTCGTCGTACGTTCGTGATACAAGGTTTTTCGCGAACGAGATTTTCATGCCGAGATTTTTGAAAAAAGATTAGATCAGCGTCCCCTGTGTCTCAGGTAATTTTCTCTCTGTAACAGTGTTAATGCAACTTCATATCTAGCTCCGAGTGAATTCGAGCGCCTTGGGATGTGAAAACCGTGGAAGCGTGAGATAAGGATTTTGATGAATAGTTCCGTTGGGAAATTTTGCTGTTATCACGGCTTTGAGGAGATTCAGCGTGAGCCACTCGACGCCGCTTCGCCGATTTTAAATGATAATGCGCGATATATATATTTATATATTCGCTTCTTTTTCACTTTCTTTTTCCTTATCTCCCAACGCTTGAGCTTTCTGTCGTGAGCGTTTCAGCAATGACCGGGGCGGGATCACACCATCGAACGTGATCCAATCTTGCGGTATAAGTATTCCGAGGATCGATCTCAACCCAACAAGCCAATAATTTGCATAACACGTGTATTTCCTATCATATACAATCCAACCGAATGAATAATCTACCTCCATAAATCGATCGCTCCAACTGTCAACACTTTCAATGATTTATGTATATTTCATATTTGCCATTCACTTTTACGATATTCTCTAAATATCTTGAGATGACAAGATAATTGTTTAGATTGATAAGAATACAGGTGAATCAAAATATTGTAAGTATATAGAGCCATAAAAAAATACCGATTACAGGATACTTCGAGCTTTGTAATATTCATCGATTCGAATATCGAATGATACTATTTTTATGCGTTAAATATATAACTAATATATATCATATTATTAGCTATATTCTATTAGTAAAATTGAAAAGGTGCTGAAAGTTAACTGTGAGAAATTTGCTAGCGCAGGTTGTTTGGTTCGTATTTAATACCTATATATATTGTGCATGCTTGGTACTTTTGTACCTCGGGTACAAATTTTGTGTGATAAAGGTTCTCAAAGACTCTATCCCGTTCCCTCGCTCGAATTCCTTTTACTGAAGGTGAATTCATAACGGATCGCGGAGTTAATTAAAATATCTCATAATATAGATATGACGGCGTGTAAAAAAGCACGAGCTACTGAGAGCGAGAAAATCTTATTTCTGATGAGTTTTTGTATAGTAAAGTACGTGCCAGACTCGTGGTATTTAATATTGAAAGTCAAAGAGCGTAAATTCTCTTGATGAATTTCTAAACACTATTTCGCGCAATTTCACTGGGTGACGGAAGAGCGCTCGCACTCGGCACAACGTTTCGCATGCCCTTTCCTCTCTTGTCTCTTTACCCCACGTGCACAGTCCCTCATCCTATTAATTAATTCATTAGCGCCAACAATTAGCCAACTCTTGTTTGAAGCTCAATGAACGTTAATTCCTATCTCGTAATTATTCCGTCCGCATGACTGCGAATTCGATCACACTATAAGGTAGGGGATACGCGCATTGCGCCGTTCAAAACCGCCGCCATCATTCACGTATATATAAATGTCTGTGCGTACGTATACAGGTATACATTCTACTTTCCATTCATTGTACGATCTTTACATTGAAATTAACGGAGCCTATAACTGTCCCTGTACCTATAACTGTCTTCTGTACCTTTTATCATTGCAATTTACGATCGAGCGAAATCAATTATAATATTTCGCTATATTAGTATATTATAATAACTACAAAAAAAAAATTATCTGAAACTAATGCAAATCAAATACCATAATTTATTCAAGAAATAAGAAGATAAATGTAATAAATAATATGATGTTACATTTTAAAAGTTTCTTTAACACAACTGTAACCGCAAGGCGCTATTTTTTTGACACAGTGTGTCTCGAGGTGTGATGCGATTGTGGTGCGGTATGAAATTCACTAAATTTAGAATTATACCGAATTTACGTCATATCTATGTCGGGAAATGAAAGAGAAATAAAGAGTGAGTGAGAAAGAGAATGTGAGAGAGATTTCGGACTGACGTAAACATGATGGTAAAGGAGTGAAAGCTGGTGTGCGCTTAGGCGCCAACTTCCGGCTTACAATTCAGATCTCTCTGTCTCTCTGTCGCTCTCTCTCGTTTTTCCGCTTGCGCCCTCGAGTCGCACTGAAAACAGCTTTTGGCATTGTCTTCCATCAACTCGGTTGGCATGCCGCTCATCTCTGCGCTGAATGCCCCGTTGCTTCTCGCCGCTTTCTATGGTGAATTGCATGTAGTCTAAGGCACACAGAGTGGAAAGACGACAGAAATGTGGCATATGCGCTACTCTCCTATCATGTATATATGCAGCATTATATTGCTCGGTTGTCTCTTGGCATGTGCAACAGTCCATCGTCTCATTAAATTGTTCATGAAGAGTCACGATTATTATATTGTATACATGACTTTCTCTCTGTCACAAGATGATTGTGTTCTTAGTGTATTGAATTTATGTTTGACGTAATATAATAACATAGAAACGTGTCGATTGCCTCTGCTTAAAAAATACACAAACTTACAATTTTTTTTTTAATCTTTTTGAACCCAAGACAACCCAACAGAATTTTCAAGATTATATCAACATGTCTATACGAAATATCGACGCGCTGTAGATGGCAGACTTTTGTTATTCGCTATCATATAATATGCACAGCGAAAATATAAGATTCTAATCTAAACAGGACAATTCCCATTCGACTGTAACGAATAAATGTGTCCGGCGTTACTGGCGGTCGTTTTTAACGGGAAAGTTGCCATCGTGTGGTTGCTATCTCTTTAACTCTTTCTATTCAACGAGTGAGCATATATCCTCCACATGGGTCCACTTTGCCACATCGGGTAAAGTTTTAACTGCGGTAGTTACCCGTTTGCCCAGTGAAAACATGGTTACAGAAATCGACTGAGACGCGTGTATGCAGGAGAAGATGGAAAAGGGAAGAGAGAGAAAAGAGAGCGAGAGAGTAAGAGAATCGCGACCGAGAAGTTTGGATCGTCGAAGCATCAGGTAGCATCTGTTTGCGTTGTTCTCTATGGATACTATACACCTGTATAGTAACTAGAATTCAGAAAGTGGAAATACAATCAGATTTATAAACAAAAAAAATAAGAAAATTAAAATTCATGAAAAAAGCCCAAGATAATGTGTAGATAGATAAACTATACGATACAAATAATTGAGGGTTTCACTTCGCATTATCATTACAAAGATAAGGTCCATGAACTTTGCGATATACAGCGAAATTCTAAAAAAAGTAACTCGTTAATGTGTAAAACGAGAGAAAACTTACTCGGTAGCGTCTTCCCAAAGTTTTTACACGATACTTATGCATTGCCTTCGAGCCTTTTGATCAAAGCGATCCTTCGAAGCATCGCTCGCAGACAGGAGGGTTCGTCGCACCCGTCGACACAAATTGGTATTGAAAGTAGAGAGTATGGGCGCTGGGCTCACAAACACTTCACGTACAACCCTCTCGGAGATTCTTGTCACGTGATATTAAACACCGGTGTGGTGGCCAGTACAAGAAGACGATGTCGGATGATGGTGGCCCGTGTTTGGACGAGTTTTGAATGAGGAATCTTACCAATTATCAGATCACTACTATATATGTAAAGGTCCATACATCTATGTATAGACAATGATATAACGAGATATAGTTATGCATAAAGAGATTGCACACGAGCATATATTGAGAAGGTAGAGGAAAAAGGAAAAAGAGAATAAAACAATAAGAGGGAGAAAGAGAGTACAAAAATGCGATGAGATTATAGATTTGGACGATACAAAGTTAGGGAGGGCTAAAGCTTCGAATCACAAGGGAGATGGATCACGTACGCAAAGTTTCAGGCTTGTTATAGTATATGCGATGCAAGGCTTATGATCCCCAAACCAACTCAAACAAATTGCTCATGTTATATCATATTGATTTCATCTATCCCTATTGCATGCAGTGGATATAGCTATGAGTTTGATATGATCATCGGTATTTAATGATGTTGCTATAACGATATGAAGAAGTCTATTGATTATAAATTATGAGATATTCAAGTAAAAGTTATATGTAATTATAGTAATTCCAGTAAGAGTAAGTTCTGTACGTTCTGTACGAGTAATTTCAGTTTTCTGTATAAATATACTTATCGGGATTTACGTAAACAACCAAATTCATACTTCTATAAATGCGAAAGTAACTCTGCCCTGTCTAACGTTTTCACGATTAAACCGCGAGACCAATTTTGGTGAATTTTAATTTAGAGATAGATTGGATCTTGAAAAAAGACATAGGCTACTTTTTATTGTAGAAATAAAACTTGAAGGGAGTGAAATAAAAGATGATTTCATTTATTTATTTATTTTCGTATTTTATATACTATACTTACCGCTGGCAGATTTTGGATATTTACTGGTGAGATAATTTACACAATATGAACTAAATGTATGCAATACAGCTTGTATATCATTCTCTAATTATGAACTTCTCTTCTATTATTGTATCATATTAAAAAAAAAAAAAAAAAAACTCATTCATTTATGCTGGCAAGTCAATTTTTTGACGAGTATGAATAAAAGCCCAATATACGCGTACGGTACCTCGCGGGGGTTAAGGCACAGAGCTTTTGTTCTATTCTTGCTGCTGGTGTTGTTTTGCTGATAGCGAGGATGTGCCGTTCACTGAAGGGATGAGCCTTTCGTTGTTGCGTTCTCCAGCGAAATACTGCCTGGGGGGAGGGGGGACTTGGTCCAAAAAAAAAACGTTGCAAGAGAAACTCGCGCAGAAAGCTTTAATGTTTCGACGTTGGGTTTTCACCCCGCGAGCGAGCAGGCGAACGTACGAGCATTCATTGTTCTTACTCTCGCTTTCTCTCTTTCTCTCCTGGCGTCTCGAGTGGGGAGACAATATTTGCTGGCAATAATGAAGGTCTAACGTCCGGGGCGAAGTTGGGTACATACACGAGAGGATTCTCTCTTGTGTGTTTACACAGCGTTTATCATTTTTCCAGACGTCGCGCGGGACCGAGGGTATATTTACCCATAAAGACTCCCGCACACTATTATCTGAGAATATACACGTACATGTGTATAATATTCGCGGACAAAAGTATGCGTGGGTCTGAACTTGAGAATGAGAAGTTGCACATGCTGCATACGAACGTACGGTATAGCCTTGTAACCGTGAACGTAAAACACTGCTTGTATGTATGTCTTCTCTACCAATTTATAGGTAAACACGTACGTACAATATATATATAGCTGCATATGTGTTGGTACACTCGCCTCAGGGTGTAAATAAGCAGTCGTCGAGATTACACTTGATCACAGGGAGCTCTTTTGCCATATAACGCCGTAGCGCACAGAGCCATCTTATTTTTCAGCCGACAAAGTTTCGCGAGTGCATCGAAACTGAGTGCGAAACCAAGGTCAGATTTAATGAGAGGGTACAGGGTGGCTCTTCTGACTGCCCTAGCACCAGACATCAACTTGCTTTCTCTCCCTCTCCCCTTCCATCTTTTTCTTATTCTCTTTCTTGCGCTCTTACAGAATGTACGCTATACCAGGGCCAACAGCATTTCGAGCCTGTTCGTGCTGCCCTCGAGTTCGAAGTAAAATTGTTTGCTAACAACGGCAAATAGAGCAACGTAGATTGTTACGATTTCTCGCACTGTAATCCTGTATAAAGATTCTGATCTTTGATTTTATTCCTCGAATACTAGCTGCAATGTTTAAACCTGCAAATTTTTTTTTTAATGAACTGCGAATATTGACTAACATTACAAAAAAATGCATCTGTGCGAGTTTAGATGCACATATTTTAACAGAAAAAATGCTTGTCACAGAAAATTTAGTAAAATATAACACTTTAGTAATAGATTGGGATAACGGCAGTCATTAGTTTAATTTTTTTTTTTATTTAACAATCTTTTATCAGGTATTAATTACATTTGTTTTGCTTCCTCAAAAACTCCCAAAACCCTAAAAGAAACCTTTTAATGGTATTTTTTGAGGGTTAATTTTGCCGTCCAAGATGGTACGATATTTCACCGAAAAATGCTTCTCTCTTGAATATCCAATGCTCAATTGGAGCTGTGGTTTTAGGGAAAAACCTCGATCGATATAGTCTCTACGAAGTACCTAAAATTCAGCCTTCAATCTTTGTCTTTCTTTTTATAGTACGGGTTAATTGATGAATAAATTATATGAAGGAGACGTTAGAAAGCACTTTGCCTCTTATCTATTTTTATTTTGAGCTGAATGTATATATGCGTGATGAACGTTTATTATTCTGGTTTGCGTCAAAGGTACATCGCGTCAGCCAGCTCATGCACAATATTTTATAAAATATTATTTTCAGCATCTTAAATATGTTCTTTTTTTTATTTTAAAAATGATCCAATATGCATCAATGGCAAATCCTTAAAATATCTTTCAATTAAAAATCAAAGATCGATTTTGACGGTACACAAACTTTATACGCGGTTGTTAAACTAGTTATTTAACTACGAGTGACAAAGCGATTTATCCAACGTTTTAGTTAATAGCATAATACTAAAGCAGGTACAACTGCACGACAAGGACGATGTATTTTCTCGAGTGTGCGTCACACAACTGCATACACCATTCTGGGTAATTCCAACCACGAGCGCAAATAGAACTACCGACTTGCCAGTGCTCCGATGCAACATCTATATATACACGTTAGAGAGTCACTCTGCTATGTCCTGATGGAGCTTCAATCTAGTCTAGGAGTGGCAAAAGCAGAGAGAGTGTCCTACCCTATAACGTCGTCATGTCTGTTAGTGTGAAAAGCTCTCTGTGTCCCGTTACCTAAACTCTAAGCCAAGTCTGGCACATAATTCCCGGCTGTGTGCTTAACGAAATCCGAACGAACCAAATAGTTGCGATAGCATGTACAAGCATACGCTCAACGTTTATACGTATCCAAAACCCATGAATTTGCTACGGTTAGTTCTGTAGTTGTTGGACTAGCAAAACTATACTTTTTACGACTATCCGTCAAGCCACGGCAGTAAACTATTATGTCAGAACTGCATGTATTTTAGTCCATTAAGTATGTTGAGGATTGACAACTACCGCATATTCGGATTACCTTCGAACTTTATCTTACAAAACACGTGTTTCCATAAGTACAGAGTTAGCATTTAGGGGCCAGTGATATTTTCAAATCTCAGGTAAACATGCCTTACACAACTTTATACGCTATATTGTTCGACGTATTGTACGATTTCAATATTCGTTATTAAAATAATGAAACAAACATTGAAAAATGGTAATTTCCCTAAAAAAAAATGCTGAAAATTTTTCGAGCTATGATGTTAAAATCCACAAACTAAAGATTGTTAGCCACATTTAATCCTTTATTTTAATTTCCCTAATTTTTTTTGCGAGTTCAAGGACAAGGAAAACAAGAACATATTTGCGAAGGTCAATGGCACTGGAAATGACGGAAAAAGTTCAGATTTTATCGAATTTTACTATTCCTCATGATCCAATTATTACTCGCCTAAATCGCACAGCAAAAAATATTCAAGTCATATAAAGATATTTGTAGTATTTACAAAAGGTATAGTAAAAAAAAAGTCATGAAACTGAGGACTTTCAAACGAGAGCACGTACAAAGCGAGAAAAACGCTACGACCAATTTTTTTGATGTGTCTCTTTGCATTCATTTCACTCGGTAGACTCGTTCATGTAGAATTAATAGAAGCTGTGATCAAACGATATATATATACGCATATATATATATGTTTGTTCTTGTACAACCTCGTATCAGTGCCATGCATTCAATGTTCTCTATATACAAGGAATACATATGTATAATATAACCGTACATATACGTATGGCATACACGCATATATTGCATTTTGAAGTTAATTGACGACAGTTTTGCATCGTCTGTGTTACTACACAAGGTATTAAATTATCGATTTCTATATGTTAGCACCCCTAACAATTTCATACTTGCCTTGTTACCATGGTGCTGCTATCACCGTGCGGTATTCGAATAATTTATTCACAACACGTTCCTGTTAATGATGTATACTTTGTAGTTCCAATTCCAATTTATTTCGAACTAACGTTTCGTTTAATCGGCAAATCATTCAATCATTCTGCGGCATCCATGAAAATCAACTCACCTAATGGATCTCGGTACCTTTTTTCCTTCTTTTTTTCTGCTTTCTCATGCGCTAGAAATAAATAGTGACAGCGTATCGATTTTTGTCCTTGAGTACAAGTTCAGCATCATAACCGCGAGAACGAGAGATGAGAATATATATGTATATATATAGGAAGGTCCGAATTACCCTGGAAAAGCCTCGCAGTTTCCAACTTTGTTCGTTTTCTCGGTTTCAAAGCTCATCCTATATAGAGACCGACGATTCGCAGGTTTCGCGACCTCCGGATCATGAAGAGACGAGAGTAACCACTCGAATGGTTTCACGAAATAGAGAGAAAGATAATAGAGGAAAAAGTCCCTGTGACAGTAAGCGTATAAAAGACAGAATGATAGATTAAATACAGGAATAAGGAAAAATAAAATGCAAAACTCATTTACGAAATGTTACTACAAGAGAAAATGTCATACAATAGTTGGTGGATTAAGGTTTTTAGGGGTGTTATCAATTAGGACTGTTATAAATTTTTGATAACTGTGATTATTAAAAAAAATATATATATTGAAAATTCATGACTTATTTTATTAATTACAAAAATATCTTTATTTTTATAGAAGCTAAATGGGTAAACATTTTTGTAAATGATCGTTTTTCGTTTAATACTTGAATTAGAGGTCGAATGGTCAATGCGTAATTGCATTTTTACAGTATTGTCAAAAATTTCGTTTTCACGAGCGATACATTGAATATAAAAAAAAACATGCTACCAATACTGAAGTGTGAATAGAAAATAGTAATTTGTATCTGAAATTATATAGGAAGTATGTTTCAACTTTATAAAAAAAAAAAACAATAAAACAATTTATAATAAAAACCACTTTAATGAGGAATGGTTAAACGATGTTAACCTTAATAACTATTATCGAGCTTAGCGCGAAGAATTTCAACGAGAATAAAGAATTTTTATTATATAAAAAATTCATAACACAAAATTTTACATCAATATCAGACGCACAAAAGAGATTGTATGAAAATGCACTATTATTAAAGGACACAATAGCTAAATAATTAAAAAGTCACGTCACCATTTCCTGCAAATTGTATTCCGCGCTCTTATATAGAAGCTTCAATTATTTTTTTGCGGTTTCTCATACGTGTTTGCGAGAAATATTCTTCAGCTCATTTTTTCCCCTTTTTTTTCAACACCCTTGACTAGTTTAACAAGAAATTTCGTGTATCATCACTGCAGTGAGTTTTTTTAAGAGATTTTTCATTGGTTTTTACATAGTGCTGTAGCTGTTCCCTCACCAAACCCGTGGATTATGCTTAACTGAGCGTGACTCTCACGTCGGATATATACACCGCGACAACAGCAGCAAAAACTCGACTTAGAACGAGATGAAATAAGTATGTATGTATCCTCATTCTCTTCCTTGCTCATAGATATACCCACGCATTACCACGAAATAGTGATGTACATGGTAAAAGCTTGACGAGAAAGACCGAGGGAGAAAGAAAAAGCTATTTTGCGTTTACGCATCGGAGGGCGAGATGCTGTGGAGTCTGTAGATAGAGCAACGTAATTTTACGGTCTGTCAGGGAGCCTTGAAAAGAAAAAAGAGAGAGAGAGAGAAAGAGAATTGCTCTTCCTCTCCAACGGAAACACCTACTTTTTCGCTGTCTATCCTTTTTCCTTCATCTCTCTTTCACTCTTCCATTTTGGCTTTCGTCGTTGAGTTGGCTCGCGCTGCATGTTTTAGCACATACACGACATATAACGTGAGACTATCGTGATTCACAAAATTAGAAAATAAAATGAAAAAAGGGACGATGCAGAATGTATATAAACGCGAACGAAATGAGAGTGAAAAAAAATATCAAGGGCGAGACGAAAGGGTATGGATACGAAGTGACGATAATTAACCCCCAGGACCACACGATTTTATTTTTGTAATAGAAGTTGAGAGTTTTTATAATATGTAGTGCATATTTCCATATAATCGGGGGATATTATATGTGGGATGTTACATGAAAGATTTTCCGCCAAAAATATGTATATATTTTTTTTTAGTTTGAATCCTTTGATTTTGAAAGTTTTCATATATAAATTCAATCTTAGTTCGTTTTAAAAATTCTATTTTCAAATCATTTTACTGTTTTAAAATTAATTACATTTTTTTTCAAAGATTTACTACAGAGTCTGAAATCGTATAAGCACGCAAAGTATTTTATTAGCATGTAGAGAGAGAAGAAAGAGATGGAGCTAGAATATGCGACTAAAGCAAATATCGAAATGTGCAAAAAAAATTTTTTTTAGGACGTAATTAAAAATTTCATTAAAATATACCAGTTGAAAATCGATTTATCGTTATGCATGTCGTTATATACATATGTATATCGATGATGGTTCCATTTTTTTTCGAATAATCCAATTAACTCGTACTACACGCCCATATAATATAATCTCGATGATTGGTTGAGTGGAATGAGTTTGAAGGTTCATCTGTTGAACGATAACTAGATGTAGATAATGAGATTTAGCACCTTGTACTACATCACCTCGTTTTAGATGGTTGTATCATGGCCAGAAGTGAGGACGGTAATTTGTCGGGGTTGAAGAAATTTTTGTTTTATTAAAGCTGTCCAACATTTGTTTTGATGAAAATTTATTTTAGCCAAAATAATGTTAACAAATCTGTTGCTGTAATAAAATATGCAATTTACAAAATGGAGTCCAAATTTTTGGCCGGCAGTATACATAAATATATCAATATATTATATATCTCTATACTAAGTGCATCGTGGCCTTTAAGCAAGTGAAAGAGAGACAAAGATGGTGAGAGAATCAGGGCGCGAGCGTCGTAAATTCAAAAAGCTATTAAGTCGCGCGCGAGAGCCACAGTTTGCGCGCTCTACGAGAGAGAAATGCAACAGCAATCGAGCGGTGTGGGTCTGCGAGAGCGGTTTGCGTAGCAACCAGAGATGGTTCTGCCGAACTGAGAGAAAGAGAGAGGGTACACGCGATAAATTATTTTGAGCGCATAAATCCCAGCACTTTAATTATTCCCTGACTCATCAAGTTAATTGGCCTCTGCAATCCTCGAGACAGTGTGTTTGGCTCGTAAAGACAATAAACTTCTAATCGCTCTTTCACTCACTTCCCGCATTTTTCTATTCGTCCTTGACACATTTTCTACGTGGACCAGGTATCGACATACACATATATACACCTTACGTATTCCGCTCACCTTCGTGAGATTGCCTATTAAAAAAGCCCATCCGACGTTCCCATATAAGTGCCGATAAATCACTATAATCTAATCACACATGGAATAGAACATTAATCCGGCAATATAGACATTCCAAGATGAAATTTTCTCGAAACCAAACCGTCTTGACCAGATTGTAACGTATATTACTATAAATAACATTATCGACCATCTAGTTTTACGTTCACCTGCTGCGGTGGGTAAATTTATTGGGATATATTAATGACAGATACTTCTAGATCCCATAAATATTTCGTTAGAATTTTGGATTCTTTTTCGTATACACTTTAATTCACTTTTAGGATCAACTGATTAAAATACATTTCTGTTTATTAATGTATATTTTAACACTTCAACTTTTTATTTTATTTAAATATACTTTTTTTCTGTTTTGAATCATATAAATAAATAATCATAACCATAACACAAAGAAGATTAAAATTTCTGTAACATATTTTTGTGAAGGTTTAAAAAACTTGTATTATGTGCATGATCAATGGTGAATTCATGGAAACCAGTACATCAATGATTAATGCACTTTCAATCTCATCATCGATTCGCCCCTCGTACAGTAGCATCAGAAAGCAAAAGGGAGGAGGAAGGAAGGTTGAAAGTGAGGATCGAAGTGGTTGGTGTATCAAATATTTAACTTTTGCCGTTAGTGACTCGTGCATTGCCTAACAAATTTCAATGCTTGTTCGTACAACGTTTTTGACCTATACCTTGCCCACCTTTATGAGTTGGCAATGGCAAGGGTAGCAAAATGCCATACCATACAAATGTATGTACAAGTATAAACACATGGTACGCGTAGCCCTGGTTCAGGGTGAGCTGTATACGTGTGCCGCGGACTAAATCAGAGGGTGGAAAAGACAGATATAGAGACTATTAAAAATCATCGTTATCGCATTCATATTATCCCGAGTGTTGGAAAAATCCCCTGGTTAAATGCGACTTTACGCTTAGGGAAAAAAAAAACAAAAAATAAAAAACGAATACGCTTTGGTATTTTTTTTCACGATAGGTGGCCAGAGTGGGAGGGTTTTTGGCCGAACGCGACCGCGGGGGCTTTCACCCGTTGTTATCTTCTCGCCTGTTGTAGCTTGGCACATGTGACCCCTCCTCTCTTTCCCTCCCTCTTTCCTACACATACACACACATACACATATACCCGCAGACTCTGGTGAACAGATCTCTCGTGTTACAGCCAACCCGAAAAATTGTTACACAACGCTTTTCTCTCATTCGCATTTTCTCTTTCCCCTTTTGTCTCCCTCTTTCTCTATTTCACTCTTTGTCCTCGGGAAATAGAGAAGCAACCAGAGGCAGTTTGCTCCACTGTTGGTTGGCCATTTTCTATGACCGTCGAGCTTTACATGCCACCGCACACACTACTGTATGGCCAATTTACTTTCCTAACTCCTAAACGAGACCACACACGGATGTAGAGACTGCCCTGCTGGTGCATGGAGAAGGGCGTTACTTAACCAAAGATCCAATGCCAAGTAAAGTAACTTGTGGCCTTTTGCTACGTAACAGCCAATCCTTAGTGCTATATATCCGAACTGCTATAGGTCCATCCAGTTACCAGGACACGCATCAAAAGCAATGATGCGACCTTTGTATCCACTCAGCCTTTAGGCTCAGAAAAATGCAAAAAACAAAAAGAAAGAGGTATATATATATCCTTCGAATTATATATGTACACGTACGATATACCGGGAATTTCATCACAAATTGACCCATCTTTTGCCTTCGTTATTTTTTATTCGACCCGCAGCTTTTTTATATGGCTTAGGCTGATGTTGTAGGCTGATGTTTTTTACCAGTTCCAAGTTACAACTTTCAAAATTTCTAGAGCACGTTGATAAAATTACTTTGGTCTATGAAGATACCTAAATCAACAGCATTGCTAGGGCTCGTTACAATATTGGTCTCGTATTTTTTTCCTTGGCCCATATCGCGAGAATCTTTAGCGATAGAGAATTAGGCGATGGCAGATACACCGATAAATATCGGAAAAAGATTTGAAGAAGTGTGTTTTCTCTCTGATATACAGTGGAAAAGAGGGCTATATCGTATGGACGGAAGAAAAATTGCCTATCCAGCCTCTGTGATGTATACATGTATACATGCCTATAAATTGTACCATTTCTACAACTGAGTTCGAAACAAAAGGACGCAACTCACGAGATTTAGTACATGCAGTTAACGATATTTTTTTTGCTATCTAGTCGGTATACATATATTGTTATAGTTCTCACTATCAGTACTCAGATACAGTACGATGAATGATGCCAGCGCGAACGGTTGAATCGTGCTAAGTTGATAAATAATAAACACGTGCTAAAATTAAAGTTTATAAAGGTTGATTCGCTCTTCCAGATACTAATATAGGCCAAGGATGAATTTCAATTTTCCATGACAGTCCACAGAAAAATAGTAAAAAATAAAACCTGATTGATTACTGACAATGAACAGCTTTTATTTTTGCACAACCATACAAATATATTTGTTACATATGATACATGTAATAACAACTATGTAAACAACTATCATCCACGTATCGAACGAAAAATAGATACAAATATTAATTGACAGGTGCGAAGAATAACGATGGTAACGAGATTCTTAATGGAAAATCATTTAACAGCAGACATAAACGAAAAATGATGAAAGTGACAATAAGCCGCAATAGAGCGCGTAAAGAGGGTGCCATTCATCGATTGGGTGAGGGTCGGTAAACCGCGTGCGCGTTTCTCTCGGGAGAGCATAACGTATTTTACTCTGATGATGTATATATACGTGAAACCAGACGAAACCATCCGATGGTTTTTCTATGTGTATATATATATATATGTACCCGTGTTTATTGGTATGGGGTGACCGGGGGTCGGAGAAAAATACTGTCCCGCGTGTGTGGCAATAACGTCAATCATGCGGAACCGTACGGTCCGTCATTCCTTCCAATAGTCGTGCCATTGGTCTCCCAATGTATATATAGTACGTATATAGATGTATACCAAAACCATCACTGAAGACGCATTTTTCCATCTATTATCGATTTTATCATCACTTTATATCCCGATTGATCGAGAGTATTTTAATGAAAAACTCGGGCATTCGTCCTAGTTTTCTTTTTTGTTTTTGCCAAAGAGATTTTCGAAACCCATCGTCTACTACAGGATGCATCGTGGTGTTCACAATATATTTCGACATACATGTGGATCGTAGGGATCATGTCGATCATCATCATAAACTGGAGTCGTCAAAGTGAAAAAATGCAAAGTTCCTCCCCCTGTGACTGTCGATATTTAACCTTTAGGTGATAAAAAATGTATATACACCTTTATATAT
>JABMBV010011310.1:0-17898 GCA_018906735.1 Mesochorus sp. PSUC_FEM 10030011
ATCCTCACTCGACGACAGCCGCGCGAGAACTGCTATTCCTGCGTTATCTGTTCGAGAACTCCTTCGTCGACCTGTTCGGGACGATTTCCTAACGATAACTCCTACGATAACGCCGCGTCGAGGTCATCTCCGACGCTAGCTCGGAAACCCTTTCCTTGCACTACGAGACCAATATTCGGTAGCTCGCCCTTGTCTCCCGTCCTTCTCGGGAACCACTCTTTATCGGGACCTCTTATCCTCTCGATCGGTAGCGTCGGATCGTCACCCCGGTAGCCTCTCCTGGAGCTGCCGCGGGAACTGGCACCAATCCTTTTACTATACCAACGCGGCACACGGCGTCCCGCCGTGCCCGTTTCACCTCCGCCAGTTCCCACCGCTCCTTCTATGTCGGAGCGCCGGCATCTCAGCCGGGCTTCCGCCATCACGGGGTGAGTTCTCCGGTCGGTGGCTTCCTCGGTTGGGCAACCCAGTACCTCGGGCCATCCTCCGCAACCGAGGTCACCACCGACCTTCCCTCGTCTTCTCTTTTCTATGACGCGGTAGCGACTCGGGACTAGGGGCGATTCCTCTCGATAGCCGACACGATAATCGGGAACGTAAACTCGTGCGACAGCGCGCCTTCCTTCGGATCGCTCCGCCGTCCATCGTAACTTCTCGGCCGTAATGGAACCTCATTACTGACCGAAAGTGACGTCATACACGCCTTCTTAGTTTTCTATTGGTTAACTCACTCGGCGCATGCATTACCGCTTCTTCGTCGCTTTGTACATATTCCAGCACATTCTGTGTGATTCTGTGCCTGCGTGCATGCGTAAGGAAACACGTCTTTTAATTTTCGTTGATTTTCGTGTACTTTTCTTATTTGCAAAAGTTGTTAAAATTTCTGGTTCTTTTTTTTCGTGCTCGTGTATTCAATCTTTATTATCTTTTCAAGTTGAAAAGTGAAAAAAGTGAGTGAAAGAAAAGAAAGGGCTGAAATTCTTGGAATTTGTAAATTGTTGAAAACGCCGCTGAGATCTTCTTACTCGACTGGTAAGTTACTGGACACGAAATCCGAGAAATAATACGTTGAAACAATTTTTCAATGACGTACTTAGTAAATTAAAAGAAAAAAAATTGTATAAGAAAAAAGAAAAGTTATTGTAACGTATAATTACGTCGACGCTTGACGATACTTATGAGTATAGGTGAACCTTTCTCAGCTAACGATATTTCGACTAACCTTAAAATATTTACATTTCATACATTTGTATTACAATAATATGTGAATTCTAACTAAATTAAAAAAATATATTGATCAAGGATGTATACTAGTGATGTATAGTATGTGCTGTGCTAAAATTATAAAAAATTTGAAAATAAAAATAATTTAATAAAACTTGGTGAATATATTCTTTGGTGTAATATATGACAATACAATTTTATTCAGAGATGGATGACGACAGGCCGAATGAGCACCGAAAAGTTGGGAGCAAAGAGTACATATATAAATCCGAACGCACAATCCAAAGGAAAACAAGAAAATATATTTCACAAGTTTTGGATCTTACCGGACATATTCCGACTAATGATGACATCCCTACGTACAACTTGGCGAAGAAGGTGAGTCGATATTATTGTTATTGCCAGCAAATACTTTACTTGTAGATCATAACAAAGTTTGACGGGACTATTTGATACTCGACCCAATCACGATTGAAAGTTAACAAGTAATTCTGCTTTATCACATTAATAACATTCATGTCCGACGTAATAACAGTATTTTGTGACATTGCGGCAAGTGAGTGAAAGAAAATCGTCGCTTCAGTACCAAAAAAAATAGCCTGACATGAATATAATTGAATCATGTTAGGCGATATGTTTATTGAAACCTGAAAAGGAGTATATTAATTTATTTGTAGTTTAATGAGTAAAAAAAGGATACAATGCAAATAACATGAGCGTGATGACTAATATTTCACAAGAGAAGAAGAATTTAACTTCTATGTACACCGCTAACATTTCACGATACAATACTTTGCAGACAGTTGAAAATGACAGCAACGCAGAATCGAGCACTCCATCAATGACGTATGAATGTATGGATGAAAATGCAAGTGACAATATCGACAACGATGTTGACATGGAAGACATGGAAGACGACGACAACGGCCACAATGATAATGGCAGCGGCGACAGTGATGACCACGACGATAACGACGACGACGACGACGACGATGACGACGACGATAGTGATGACGACGAAGATATTGCAGCTTTTACATTAGCACCAGGAATGATAACAACTATGAGAGAGAATGTAAGTGATAATGACATTCTCATGGCTGTTTTGGCGGCGGGTCAACGCCACCAGCTTAATTTAGAAACCGTTTTGACAATTCTAAAATTGTTCAAAGGATTTACAAACGCTAACACTTTACCAACCACGAAAACCGGATTGTGGAAAAGGTTAGGTAGGAATGAAGAAAATTCTCAAACGCGTCACTTGTACTGCAAAATATGTAAAGCGGTAATTGGAAATGGAAAAATTCCAACGCAAGACTGCCCGTGCGGCGCAGTGGGGCCTCAGAAACCTTTAACGTCGGTATCATATTTCATAACTGTTATTATCAAGTCGCAATTGAAAAGATTTTTCGCAAAACCTAATATTCGCCAACTTCTTAATTACCGCGATAACCGTCAAAAAATTAATGAAAATGGAATCGAAGATTTATATGATGGTGAAGAATATAAAGAGTTGCGAAATAATGGGGAATTTTTGCATTCCAATTTGAATTTTTCTTTTACCATCAATACAGACGGATGCCAAGTTGCTCACTCATCGAAAGAAAGTGCATGGCCCGTATTGTTAACAATCAACGAGCTTCCGCCCCACGCACGGAAACGTTTCGTAATATTGGCAGGAATTTGGGTGGATAAAAAACATCCCGATTTGAATAAGCTAATGAGGCCGATTGTTGATGAACTTCGTGATTTATATTTTACCGGCATTGATTGGAAATCAAACGGAATTGATACAGTTACGAGTAAATTTATAACGACAATTTGCTCAGTCGACACACCTGCGAGAGCTCAGTTATTGAAAATGTCGAGATTTAACGGTAAATTTGGATGCAATTTTTGTTACGCGCAAGGAACAAGACTTGAAAACAATTCCAGGATATACCCTATCGAAAATATTGTTAATAGAACGGACGATGAGATTCGCGAAAATATGGCCGAAGCGACGCGGACAGGAATAAAAATAAGAGGAGTGATAGGGAATTCACTAATGAAATATCTGCCGGAATTCGATCTTCGACATGGAGTAGTAGTAGATTCGATGCATTGTGTCGACATCGGCATCGTTCAGAAATTAACCGAATTAATACTTTTTAGTCCAACGACGACAGCGTGGTATTGTATCGATGCAAAAAAACGGCGAATAATTAATGAACGATTGTTAGAAATCCGGACACCGAGTAGAATAGCTAGAAAACCGCGGGAAATCGAATGTTGTAAATTATGGAAGGCATCCGAATGGCGCAACTGGATTTTGTATTATTGTGTTCCGTGTTTAACCGGTCTTATATCGGATGAATATCTTCGGTTATTTGGCACGCTGTCAGAGGCGTTACATGTACTCAACGGAGACACTTTTACTGAGCAGCAACTTGAAAGGGCTCGTGTTATGATTGACGATTTTGAAAGCGAATATCAAAGAATATTTGACATTGAAAATATGACAATTAATATGCATCTTTTGAGACACTTGCATCATACCATCAAGTGCTGGGGTCCACTCTGGGCGCATAACACTTACACTTTCGAAAGTTACAATCGTCAAATTATAGACTCGCTACACAGCAGTACTGGTAGACAGATTCAAATTGTCAACAGATTTTTGATAAACGATTTCATAAAAAACGCAGTCAACGATGAGACCGTAAACGTTTTAACCAGACGGTTGTGTGAACAAGTTCTGAATTCGGGTAAAAAAAAGTGTTCCGTTACGTTGCCAATAACGAACATTATTATGAATTTAGAGGATTAGGGAAAAGAGAAACAAGAAATCCATACGAATGGGAAATTGATATGCTGAATGAACAACTATTGACATGCAATGGTATATTTACTGTATTCAAAAAAATTATTTTCAAAGGTACAATTTTTACGAGTCAAGATGGTGACAAAGAAAACACTCGAAATTGCGATAAACATATATACACGAATAGCGAAAAGTTCGCAGAAATATTGAGTATTGTCACCTTTGTGACAAATGAGGGACATGAGATTAACGGCATGTTTGTACAATGGTTTTCTGATACAGGTCATATACCAGTTGCAAGACATATAAGATCTGTACGCGTTTCGACAAGAGGATTTCTCGCGATAGAAAGTGTACGAACACCAGCGGTGCTGATAAAATTGAATGATGAATTGTACGGTGTGAAAATTGCGAATGTTTGGGAAACTGATTGATACTGTTAAAATCTAAAAGTGTATAAAATGTACAGCGAGCTCGATCGAGCGATTTGTAATGCAAAGTAATATTTTTAAACATTAAGATCTGTAAAGTGTATTTTTTGTTTACTTTTATACAACTCAACAGATACATCAATTCATCTGTACTATCGGTAATATTGTGACAGGAAAAAACTGTCTTTAGTATATTTCCTCGACGTCATCGGTTATTCCGAATTTAATTGTCGAACGGTCGAAGGATCGCGCCCGTAGCCCGAGAGATCGACGAAATTATTGACAACATCGCAAAACCGTAGGAAAATAGACAACGTTGTATGTCGATATAAGACACAGTCGAGACCGACTCCTTGCCTTTTCGTTCCGTCTGTTGAAGGAATTGGTCGGGATTTTGTAACGATTTTTCCCCCCAATATTGGGATAATTAATCGACATTATTATTATATAATTGAACTTTGTAATAAAATTATTGAGTTTGGGAATCCGTATTGTCGGTCCCATAACGCGATAGAAAACTTTGTCTAATATTTCCGCTGTCGGTAGTGCGTTGAGCGTGCGAAGTCTGACCTTGAATTTAACATCAAATTATATATTTCGTCGTGTCTCGTACGGTCGAGCGTGCGACACGCCATTAGCCCTTCGTCGGTCATCGGAGACATATTGCTGTCGAAGTGTCGTCGAAAGAAAGAAATTCTATTATCATTGTACAACCTTTGTAAAATTATAAAAGTGTTCAGGATCGACGTATTGTTCGTCAAGTGATCAGCTGAGATATTGATAATAAATGTAAGTAAATTTGAAGTTTATATTTCTCTGGCACTGGCCATTTCTTGCAATTTTCCAAGGTCCTCAACGTGATCCCCCTTGAGTGTCTCTATCTCTATTCCAAAATAAGTTCAAGTCATTTGAAAAGAAATTCGGTTGTCGATTCCATAAATCGACTGGCGCCCAACAAAATTTATTTAACCAAATTGATAAAATTCGCCCATGAGCCCCGCCAGCCTTTGGACCACGGCCGCGGCGGGTGAGGGAAATATTTCCTGTCTCATTTGGCGCCCAACGTGGGGCAGCGTTGAAAAAATTAATTGCCAAATTAAATATTGAATTTTCCAACATTATTGTATGCTGGATTATTTAAAGAAAATTAACTCGAAAGAGAAACTATAAAAATTAAATATTGAATTTTGCCGACATTATTGCATGTTGGATTATTTAAAGAAAATTTAACTTGAAAAACAAATTATTAAAATTTAAAGAAATTTTGAAATTTTGTATGAATAATTTTCAAAAGACTTGAAATTTTGTATGTGTCTCGAGCGAAACAATTGCGTAGAGCAAAAGCCATCAAAATTTATATATTCAAGCGAATTATTAATTATAACTCAAATTGTCAAGAGCGATAAAGGCTGTAATCGTCCGCATTGCGTAAAATAAAATTGTCCTTAAAATTTTTGTCGAGTTTTCGTACGACATCATTCGTCGAATTCCGTTAAATATTGTATCTATCTTGTGTGTTAAAATTTTGTTCGAAAATTTATGAAAAGTACAGAGAGATAATTATCAAGAATTGTCTATTAATATCTTCTGTCGAATAATTATTGAGAATTGTATATAAAAGTTTTTCTGTCGAAAATTTATCGAGAAAGATCGAGAAAGAGCAAAATAGTTCGAAGTATTTATACATATCAAAGCGAGTTGAGTGTAAAGCACGGCAATAGCCATCCTTGTCGCGCGGGTCAGAAAAACTGTGCTCATGTAAACAAAGCGAGAGACCCTACAGCACGCACTTACTATATATATAATCTTTTCTGCTTATTTCTTCAACGTTCATTTTATATATATATCTTCTATCTTTGAAAATAAAATCTTTCTCCGCTATATATATATTCTTCGCATGACTTATATACTTTCTATCTATTAAATCTGCTATTTATTAATTACGTTATTTATTATTTGTATTATTTCTTATTGCGATTTATTATTTCTGTTATTTATTATTTCCGTTATTTATTATTTCTGTTATTTATTATTTATGTAAATTTTGCATCGTTATTATTTATAGCATATTATTTATTCTTTACTATTTATTTATTGTTTGTATATATTATTTATTACTGTAATTAAAATTTTTGCATGTTGAAATTATTGCTATTGTATGATTAAAATTGTATGCGAAGATTTCTGTCAAACTACTCGACAATCATTGGTCAGTTCCGGCTCATCCTTAAGTCGACGAACGAGGAATATAATATTTCAATCAAATCGTCGAGTATTAAATTACGAAAATTCGGTTTTGAGAATCTATAAATAAATCGGATTAACCTCAGCTTGTAATCAAAATAAATAATTTCGTGAGAATTCGGTCGGATAAATTTATTCCGATAAATTTCAAATTGTCACGGGAATTTTGGGTAAATATCAAATTCCGGGAAATAAAATTTTGTCGAATATAATTAAATGACGTCAATGTTTTTCTCGCCGCCCAAAAGGCCAACCACTAGATCGCAAGCAAAAACAAGTGATAAAGTTACAATGAGCAATTCGGGAAATTTATCAAGTGCTCAGGGGGCAGCAGCACCGCTTGATGAAACGATCGCGGCACCACATGAATCGAGTGAGGGTACACTAGCCGAGCCCATTTATACCGAAACGATAAGTGACGTAGAAGTGGAGGGTTTGTCAAAAGATTCCCACACGGTTGCGTCGGGTAACCTTCCGGCCGGTAGGGGTAGAGGTCGCGTGCCAACTCCAAATCCTAGAGAATACGGTCAACCATCTTTCGAAAAACCCGATAAAGCAGACAAAACGTTAGAACAAATTTTGAAAACGATGCAATCTATGAACACAAATATGGAGTCGTTATCTATGCGAGTTAGGACCCTCGAAGGTCAGTTCGATGATCCTGTACTCCCTAACACCACCTCTGAGGGAGGAGGGACGGCAAGCGGCACATCAAACGCGCCGCTTAGTAACCAAAATTCGAATGAAAATTTAAATAATAATCCCCAATTGTCGCGTGAAAATTTTCTAAATCCATCGGGAGCTTTTGTCACTTATAGACAAGAAAATTCAAATGCGAGAACAACAAATCATTTTTCGAGAAACGAACTGTCGCAGCCATCAGCTGTAAATCAAGGTCGAGTATCAAATTTTGAAAATAACAGATCGTCAATCAGACAACCTCACATTGAACCATCCCGAATAGAAAGTCGCGAGGATAATTTCGAAATAAATTCTATCGAAGAGGAAATGCGACACGTGAGATTCCGCGAAGCGGCAAGCGTAAACATAAATCGAGACGGTTTGACAGACAGTCTGAGACAAAATCCGCGATCTATAGAGACATCAAACACTGATTTCGATACAATTAACCGTCAGCTGCGAGAATTAACTAATGATCGGATTAAAATAACAACGACACGAGTAACACCGCAAGGGGAAATCGTGACGTGTGATAATTTTGTAACCCCGGAACAGTATCGTAGAATTCTCGACATAACAAATGATCAAAGTCGCCGCGAAATTCAAACTCCCAATGCTCGATATCGACCTGTAACGCCGCGAAGAGGAACAATGTCTTGGCAAACAGACGATACTAGTGATGACGATGATTTTCCTAGACAACAAGGACAGAATAGAAATAATAACATGACAAACAGACCGAATAGGGGAGGATATAATTCGCGATTCAACCTTGAACGTGACATAGACGCCGCAATCAAAATTGGTCGAATCGTCGGTAATTGGAAGATAGCATTCCCAAAAACAGAGAAAGACCCAGAAAATTTCCTATTAATTTTGCAAGATCAGCTGAGTGCGAGCGGAATCGATAAAGACTTATTTATCCCTTGCTTATCAACAATTTTTGAAGGTCCATATAAAGCGTGGTACTTGTTGAATAAAGAACGCTGGCATTCATGGAGAGATTTTGTTAAAGCATTCCGTTTTCAGTGGGGAGTAAAAAAGGAAGACGGGGACTTACTTCTCGAAGTTCGCGATTTGAAGCTTGACAAAGGAGAATCACTCGCAGAGTTTACTTGTCGAGCTCGTCTCATATTCGAACGGATGCAATATCCTCCATCTTTTCGTAAACAACTGAAACAAATACTCGTCAAATTTAATCCCCGATTGACATTTGAAATTCTGAATTTGCCTATAACGAATTACGATGAGTTCTTGCACTATGTAAACGAGCGCAGTTATCTTTATCGTCGATCAGTCGAAGCGCAAAGAGAACCGCGAAGTAAATCGACCAGGACTGAACTCAGAGTCTTGCAAGAATTCACAGATGACGAATACGATGCACAAACACTTGATAGCGAGAATGACGAAGAATTTCCGACCGAATTAAATGCTCTTCAGTCGAATAAAAATCAAGTCGAAAATAAAAAGTTTTCTCAAGCAAATCGGTCCAAAACTCTTGTACGACAAAGGCTCGAAAATAATCTTTCACGTTTTGAAAAAGAAAATAAAAATTCAACAATCGCGAAAGACAGTCAACCTAAAGAACAGACTAACCGGTTCACATATGACCCGAGCAAAATGTTTTGCTATAATTGTGGGGTAATAGGGCACAGTACGCGTTCGTGTACTGCAAGTCGACAAATAGTTTGTTGCGTCTGTCGAAATATCGGGCATGAAAGTGTCAATTGCCAATCGCGTCAGGGAAACGACCAAGCCCGGTCGTAATTGAACCTCCGATTACTACCAAAAAGGGCACGGACGAGGTAAAAATTTCGAATTATCAAATAGAACAAACCAAAAATTTTGATAAAAAGGATTTAGGCACATGTTCATCCTATAATGAAGAATTTGAATGTTCGAATTCTCCGTCAAAATTAGATTTAATCGAGTCAGTAAGCGATTCCGAATTATCTGACGATGACGTCGAATTAATCGCGACGGAGTTATCCAGAATAGATCGCGAGGAAATGACGCAACTGTCAACTCTCTCTATTGCCAAAACATTCGACGTTACAGACGATCACATACAAGAGAATACGAACCAAATTGAAAAATTTAAGGAGTGGAAACCTGTTGGTTTACCGCCGTCTGTAATTCACCGTCTATCACAACGACGAATTTTTTGCGCAAACAACGGGCTTGCCGAACCAAAAAGAATGATTCGAATTCCAGTAGAAATCAATATTTTTGGGGAAAAAATCCACGGTATATTAGACAGTGGCAGCGAAAGATCGTACTTGAATCAGCAGGCGTATGATCGAGTAAAAAATTATCAAATCAAAGAACTCTCGGTTGACTCAACCTCGGAAAATGGCGTTCGACTCGGTGATAAATCAATAGCAAAAACGGTAGGGGGAACTTGCTTTATAATAGATGTAGGAGACATATACGGCCCACAATGGTTCAGTCTACTTCCAAATTTGTCAAACGATTTAATTCTCGGAATGGATTTTTGGTTGACTTTCAAAGTCAAAATAAACCCTCACACGGAGACGTGGACATTAGACGGGAGTAATTATTCGTATCCATTGTTGCACCATCGTGTATGTCGAGCAGAGCTGAAAATTTTGACATCAAACGAGACGGACAAGTTGAAAAATTTTCTCGATATCGAATTTAAAAAACTAGATGCAGAATCTACTGGAGAAACCGATTTAATTACTCATGTAATCGAATTAACAGATAAAACGCCCCATCGTCAAAAACCTTACAGACGAAGCGAGGTAGTTCGTGAGTTTATTAATAAAGAAGTCGATCGGTTATTAGAAAAGGGTTATGTTACATGGAGTAACAGTGACTGGGCCTGTTCGCCGGTAGTAGCTCCAAAAGCAAATGGGAAACTTAGATTTTGTATCGACTATCGTCCGGTAAACCGTCAAACAGCCAAGCCTGCATATCCGTTACAACACATGAAGTCCATTTTGTCTCAATTGCATCAGGCTAAAATAATTTCTACATTAGACATGAGTGAGGCATTTCATCAAATTCCGATGGACCCCGACAGTCGAAAATATACCGCGTTTGTTGTCGAGGGGAAGGGGTTACTCGAGTGGCTTAGAATGCCGTACGGTTTAACGGGAGCACCCTCAACCTTCCAATGTCTCATGGACAAACTGAAAAGACGAATTAAAGAACTTATTGTTGAAAGAAATCTTCCCAGCAAGTGGATAGACCAAGTGTTTGCATACTTGGACGACTGGATTATCGTTAGCCAAGACTTTGATGAACATTTAAAGTTGTTGTCAATATTGTTCGAGGTATTGCGCGAAGCCAAGCTTAAGATCAATCGCGAGAAAAGTAGTTTTGCCTGTAAAGAGGTCAAATTTCTCGGTTATATTGTCGACGAACATGGTATGAAACCGAATCCGGAAAAAGTTCAACCCATCCTTGACTTCCCTGTACCGAAAGACAGAACTCAATTAAGACAGTTTAACGGTCTAGTCAACTGGTATCATAGGCACCTTAAAAATATCGCGAAGGTACAAGGCCCACTAAATAAGTTGACAAGTCCAAAAGTCCCTTGGAAGTGGACGGAAAACGAACAAAAAGCTTTTGATGACACGAAAATTGCATTGGCGAATGCACCGCGTTTATGCACTCCTATACCAAAACAACCTTTCATCCTCTATACTGACGCTAGTGACTTCGGTCTTGGAGCGGTTTTGGTCCAACAAGGTCTAGACAATAAAGAAGAAAATCTAGTAGAAGTGTTGAGTAGACCGTTAAGGGGTGCAGAATTACATTATACAACGACAGAGAAAGAATGTCTCGCTGTTGTTTGGGCGGTGCAGAAACTGCGATGTTATTTAGAACACATGCCATTCAAGGTCGTCACCGATCATCAGGCACTGCAGTGGTTGCACGGAATAAAAAATCCCGTAGGTAGATTGGCGCGATGGGCAATATACTTGCTCCAACATAACATGACAGTCGAGTATAGACGGGGAACGATGAACGAAGCCCCCGATGCTTTGTCGCGGATGCATGATATAGATGTCGACCCATCGGGATGGGAGAATATTGTCGAACAGACAATTCAAAATAAAACTAATTTGTTAACCATTCGCGGGCAAAACTGGTACGAGACAAAATTCGAACTTGTCGAAAACCACCCAGACAGATTTCCCGAGTGGAAAATTGAAGACGGTCAATTATATTACCATAGGCCAGATTACGAGAAAATGTTAATAGATGATGAATGTCCGTGGAAAAAAGTCGTTAAATCAGATGAGATAACCAAAATTCTGAAAGAAAATCATGAGCCGCCTCAGGCAGGGCATTTGGGCAGAGACAGTACGTACGATCGTATACGTCGACAGTACTATTGGCCAGGTATGTCCCAAGATATAAAATCATATGTCGAAGACTGCGAAGTTTGTCTCAAGGTTAAATTCAATCAAAACCCAGTAAAAGGTAAGTTAACGACGAGGCCTTTGATAAAACCATGGGCACAATTATCAGTAGATACCGTAGGGCCGTTTACTCGATCGAAAAAAGGAAACGTGTATATAATTGTCGTATTAGATCTTTACACAAAATTTGTCGAGCTATTTCCAGTTCGTCAACAAACGGGAAAAATAGTTGTCAAAGTATTAGAAACCATATTCGATAAATGGGGAACGATCCCAGAGTCAATTGTTACCGACAACGGGACCGAATACGTGAATAAAGAAGTAAAAGCATTCTTAACAGCTCACAAAATCAATCACGTGACAACTCCTCTTGCGCATCCGCAATCAAATCCCGTAGAACGCGTTAACAGAACCATAAAACCCATGATAGTCGCGTCAACAAAAAATCAAAACGAATGGGACGTGAATTTGTCGAAACTCCAACTAGCATATAATACTGTACCACATGCAGGTAGTAGGCTTTCCCCATTCTATTTGAATTTTGCGCGCGAAGCTAGTGTAAGCTCACGAGAACGTGTAGTTGAAAATGTTACTACAATCACAGACGATCTAGTGAGAGATTGGGTCAAGAAATTAACGAATTTTGATGAATTACGACATAAAGTCGAAAATCGAGTTAAATCCTGCTCAGATAAACGTCTTGGAAAATTTAATTCCAAAATAAATTCGCAAATAGTTTTGAAACCTGGAATGGAAGTTTACTATCCGAATAAAAAACTGAGTAACAAAGCTGAAGGTTATTCCGCGAAATTAGCACCTCGGTTTATCGGTCCGGCGATTGTTAAACGAATCCTCGGACCAATGATTGTTGAATTAGTCGATAAAAACGATAAGATTGTCGGAAAGTATTACATTACGGATTTAAAAATTCCGCGTAGAAGTTTACGAAAATGTTAACCTCCATAGTAATCTGCAAGTCATCAACGAGGACAACAACACTTTCGACAATCACCACATCAACAACATCAATGGCATCGTCAAGCTCGTCCAACACCAGAGCCGACCGGCTTGCCCGCTTACTCGAGGAACAAGAACGTCTCGAGCAACATCGTAGGAGCTTGGTTGCTTCCATCGAAGAACTTCAAGGAGAAGAAGCGATTGAAGAACTCTCGGTCGAAGTGAACGAGAAAGTCAACGAGTTTGTCGACTCCACCGAAGCTGATACATCTGTCGAATCGACTGAGTCAGGAGATTCGGTCGAGACTGTAATGTATGACGTCAGGTCTACAGGGCTAGAGCAATCGACGGAGAAATTGTCAATCTCCGACGATAATAACGCATTGACAACACTTGTCGAAGAACCAGAGGCGACACTGTCAACGGTTGCCGCGGGACCAAGCTCTGAAGCCAGACAATTGCGGGAGGAAATACGTAACCGCCCTCCACCGAAATTGAAATTGACGAAACCAACGAGAATGTCGTCAGAGGATATTCGTCTGGAAAACCTCCGGAGGAACCGTTTTCCATTGGGTCAAAATCCACGTCCAACAACGAAAGACGGGAAGCCATGCAAAAGCACTGACATCGCTTCTGCTGTTGTCGCCCCGTCAGTAGCTGTAAAACCGTTGCCGTTGGGAACAGCCCCTACTTTCGATGAAATCCTCAACGAATTGAACATCCCCGAGTTTGTCAATCCAAAAGGTCAAGACCAGCCACTATACTTCGCCGATGGTAGAATCGTCACCCAGAAATTGCTGAAGGACCTCATTACTAAGAGAGCCGAACGTTTCGTCAGCTGTCTGGAAGCGAAAAAGGTCGACCGAGGCACCCAAACTTACGTCAGTCAGGTTGGAAAACAGTATGTCGCTGGATGCGTGAATTGCAGGTCGAGAGAGCATCATTTCAAAGAATGCAATCTCAACTACCGACCAGGATTTTGCCAAGTTTGTGGCGCAGATGGATTCGACACAGAGGACTGCATTTACCCTCACGGGATTGAGCACGAGTATGCACTCGAAAGATGCCCGGGATGCGCGCGAGACGTCCATCTTTATTGTCCGGAGTGCCCCGATTGTAATATACGATTCGGGGACATTACCGACTGGCTTCGCCTAAATTATGCGACATGGCCGACGCACCTCATCCCGAAGGACCATCAGTATCTCGTCAACGAGGGCGCAGAATCGCTAAAAAGGAAAGTAAAAGCTAATTTTACTGACCCCAGCGACTATCCAAACCGTGTCCGAGCTTTTCTTATCAGGGAAAACGCTCTGGCCACTGCCACCGAGTTGCGTAATCCGAACTCCAAAACAGCGCTGGAATTGTCGGAAGAGAAGAGGAAGCTCGCCATCAAAGCTTTGTCAGCAAAGCGCTCACAAAAAACTCTCGACGAAATCATGGCCGAGAGACCCGAGCTTCGAAGCGGCGAAGAAGTGCGCATCATCATACCGACAAAGTACAAGAAACAATAACGCGCTTATGCACTTTAACAAATACGCGAGTGCCATATTACTCTTAAGTTCCTTTTCATGCACTTACAGTTGCAAATTTTGTCTTTAATTTCATTTCTTATTTTCGTTTATCATTTTATTTGACAAAATTATGATGTCAAAATTAAAATACTTTATTGTCTAATCGTTAAGTGTTTATTTACGTACGAAATTTTGAAGTTAATGTACGCATTAGACTCGAAGTTGAAATAATCACAAAATTATATCGTTTTCAACTTCACCAATGTATTTGTTACTTCCGAACCTACCATGCATTTCAGTATCCTTTTATTCCATGCCTCTCCTGAAATTGCATAGAAATTTATTGTCAAATTCTGACAAAGGTGGTGTTTCGGAGGGAAATATAAGTTTCAGGAAATTTGGCTGCACTGATGAATGGTACGAGATTCTACCGGTGACGTCAAGGTTCGAGGGAGGAGTGTGACAGGAAAAAACTGTCTTTAGTATATTTCCTCGACGTCATCGGTTATACCGAATTTAATTGTCAAACGGTCGAAGGATCGCGCCCGAGGCCCGAGCGAGTGACGAAATTATTGACAACAGCGCAATAAACCGGAGAAATTGGACAACGTTGTATGTCGATATAAGACACGATCGAGAGAGACTCTTGGCCCTTTTCGTTCCGTCTGTTGAAGGAATTGGTCGGGATTTTGTAACGATTTTTCCCCCCAATATTGGGATAATTAATCGACATTATTATTATATAATTGAACTTTGTAATAAAATTATTGAGTTTGGGAATCCGTATTGTCGGTCCCATAACGCGATAGAAAACTTTGTCTAATATTTCCGCTGTCGGTAGTGCGTTGAGCGTGCGAAGTCTGACCTTGAATTTAACATCAAATTATATATTTCGTCGTGTCTCGTACGGTCGAGCGTGCGACACGCCATTAGCCCTTCGTCGGTCATCGGAGACATATTGCTGTCGAAGTGTCGTCGAAAGAAAGAAATTCTATTATCATTGTACAACCTTTGTAAAATTATAAAAGTGTTCAGGATCGACGTATTGTTCGTCAAGTGATCAGCTGAGATATTGATAATAAATGTAAGTAAATTTGAAGTTTATATTTCTCTGGCACTGGCCATTTCTTGCAATTTTCCAAGGTCCTCAACGTGATCCCCCTTGAGTGTCTCTATCTCTATTCCAAAATAAGTTCAAGTCATTTGAAAAGAAATTCGGTTGTCGATTCCATAAATCGACTGGCGCCCAACAAAAATTATTTAACCAAATTGATAAAATACGCCCATGAGCCCCGCCAGCCTTTGGACCACGGCCGCGGCGGGTGAGGGAAATATTTCCTGTCTCAAGACAATGAAATTCGGCACAATATTAATGCTTCAATTTCAAACCCGCGCTAAATAGAAATGTAAAATAACATGGAAAGCTACAAAAAAATGAACAGCAAAAAAAATTAAGTAGAAGACAAAGGAGGTTAATGATATGATAAGTAAAGTAGAACATTCGAGCAGTGAGTAAAACGCGCCACTCTTAGTAAAATGATTATCAAGGAAGGCTTGATAACGATAAATGTTTCGCAGATATATTCAGCGAGGAAAACTATCAATGGTTATTATTTCATGTTGAAGAAGATAGCACAATTTTTGCATCAAGTTCCTTATTGAGGGATCTATAAATTATTGTTGACAGCTTTCACAAAGTATTTCATATTTTCCTACTGCTAAATTAAGATTAACAACAAACCCAAATAATTTCACTCGCAAAACATAGCCTAATGCCATAAATTCAGGCGTTGGATCGCGCATTAATAATAATATCATCATTTACGTTTCACATTTATGTTTTTGTTTTCAATTTCAGATAAGAAATATGTAAATATAATAAAAAAAAATAAATTGAGCAAAAAAACGTACTTGGCTTCTAAAACGCTTGAATAGATCTAGATAGTCCCAGCAATATACGTCACATATCGGATGCGAGTCCTGATGACTATAAAATTACGGAAAAGAAACGAAAAAATCGGTAAATCAATCTTAAATGTCGGACATGATTCGAACAAAATATTCAGACACCAGTGCTGTTCAGTTGCGCGGAATTCGTACCCGCACAATGCGCCGTTTTCGCGTTCAGATCTGGATATTTGTGCGCAAAAACGGTGCAGACTACAGGTATAAATTTAGAGCAACCGAATCGAACTGTCAAACACATGTTCTAAGACAATCGTTTGGCCTGCAACGCGCATATTGCGTTCCAAATCTAAATCGAACAAAGCAAGTCTTAATCTAATTTAAATTTCCGAAACCGAAAATCAAGAAAGGATAATAATCGTAGCAAGAACGGTAAACTTTTCGAAAAAAAGTCCAATTATCAATGCTGCAGCATTGCTTAGTTTAAGAAGTGTGAAAATTGAAATAAGTAAAGGAAAATTGATTAATTTCATCACATGAATAGTTCATTAAAGAAGAAAACGTACCGGCTGACCAACGCCACGCGATTAAAATGGCGACAAGTCCCGACAACAATCGTACAATAATGAAATGCGCCTCGACAAATATCGATAAAACAGAAATCGATATATCGACGGACGCAGCCGTGGTTATTTGACCGAGCAAGTTACTATGCAGTCTCATTGCCGGAAAAATATTTCAATAAGAACTAATTCTTGGAATCGAGAGTTCAAACAAATTTTATGTTTTTCAGTAAAAAAACTTGTCTCGGATGTTTATCTAAAGCTCAATTATGTTCAATTTCCTTTTTTAATATAATGGAAATCTCAAAGACGAAGGTCGATAAAAGTGTCTAATAATACAATGCGAAAAATAATAAAAAACAAGAAAGATAAAGACGCTTATCAAAATATCGTTTACGCATTAAGCATCCACGTGGCGTCGTCGATAATTTGTGTAATTGCATAAAGTCGAATATTGTAGGATGCAGGAGTGACAATCGTTTGCCGACAGATAGAAACAATTTACGGACGTACCTAGCTTACAAAGATGACGACGAAGCGATCGGAAAGTCCCAACAGCTACCGTTGCGTATAAGAATCGGGTCCTGATAACTGTCAAACCGGAAAAAAAAGCATAAAATAACGGTAACTTGACCTCGTATTACAAACCCTTTTTATCCATCAAATTTTGCGAATATTTTTTTCATTTTTAAGCACTCGGCACATAAAATTCATTCTAAACAATTGTAAACGAAAATCAATGTATTCTGAGGGAATTTGAACTTGTGAGAGAAAGGATCGTGCAAAACCCTATGTTTTTCAATCACGGTTCGAGAAGACGATTATGACCCGTTGGTATTGAACGTAGTATACGATGACGAACTTCCTTTTGTAGTCTAATTCACCCAGAAGGGGCTTCTTGGATTCCCTCCGATGGCTTCTCCGCAGAGAATTTTCAGACTTCGGTCAAGAAGAACTGCAGCGGAAGCTTAGGTAGTGCGATTCAACTTTATCACTGAGCTATGCATAGACTCTTTTCATTGATTGCCATGACAATTCCATTAATGAAAAACTTTTCAATTCTTAATGACTCCACATATACTACAATCTAATAGTGTTTTTTTCACGGAGTCTGGTGTTGGTGGGATAATAAATAAGTGTGCACATGGAATTAATTATAAAAAGCTGTAGTTATATTTATTG
>JABMBV010011421.1:0-17892 GCA_018906735.1 Mesochorus sp. PSUC_FEM 10030011
TATATATAAATATATATTTATCTCGTGGTGCGTATTTTCTCGCTGTATTCTTGACTATATGTATTAACCGTTCGCGTTCGCATAAACTCTGTAATACACCTTCAATAACTAACAGTACTCGATGAATACCTCGTTGCATATATTCGCATATTATAATTATATAAGATTTTGTATAAATGGTAATAGTGTATTGTTGATAATAGACAAAAAAAAAGGAAAATGAGGTCAATTCACATATTTATGGCATTTAATTAATCAGTTTAAAATTTTTATTCGACTAATTTTAAATATTCTATGAATAAAAAAGTATTATTACGATATTTCTATTTATTCCTATTCATTTAAAATGATTAAAAATATGCTATTATAAATTCTATATTTTTAAATAATCGTCGTGTTGAATGAAATTGCTTCTTTTCATTATTTTAGTCTGGATTATGAAATGTTTATTTTAAACCTTTTTTGCGAAACGTGAGAATGTTACTTGAAATCTTCGAAGCCTCTCAGCCTCCAACGTTTTCTATATTGGCAAAATCGTCTCTCGTGCATAATCGCACAGAATCGCACATCCCGAAGTAATATCCATCAATATTTCTCGAGAAGACGAGTTTTAATACCTCATCGTCGTCGCGACGAGTGTCTCTCCCGACATTCCTTCGTCTCGTTTCCTATCGTAAAGTTTGCAGCCTGCGGAGATTTGAGATGAACGCGCGATCCGTTCGATAGCCATTCACACGGGAGAGACTGTTGGGAGAAGACCGTATGATCTTTCCCCTCTTCTTCCATCATAAATGCTGCAATGCGTACTCGAACAATTTGCTTTTTTACCATAGTTTTTCATTTAATTCTATACATACATGTGCATCGATCCTGCGAGCGTTCGAAAGAACTCTCGCGCGCGGTTTGGACGCAGCGCGACAAGCTGCCGTATTAGGAAACAGATACTCCCGGGCTCCGTTTGCGCGAGCAACTTCGTCAGTGGAATTCACGATGAGCTTTTATTGACTATGTCTTTCACGGGTGCAATATCGTTGTTACGAAACTCATCGTACGAGTAACCAAATTCGCGCGTACAATATTTTCCCGTCAAATATTTCTTGCATGATTTTTTTCTCCTGAATTTCGTCATTTTTTTATGTTCATTCTAATCGAACTCAAAAATTATTCGAGAAATAAGTTTTTAAACAGAGATGGTTGCTTCATAAAATTAATTATAAATGATAGAAAAATAAAATATGCGCACCCGCACAAAACTGAAATTCAGTCCTCTAGCGCTTTCTGTAAAGTTGTGTGGGCGTGTTCGGCGTGTTCGTACATTGATCCGTTGGTTCAATTCCATAAAATCTGTATAGTTGCTACTGCATCGTGTATTATCGTGTAGGCCACAGGATTGTGTTATTTGAGAGTTGGCATTATCCACGCGGAAAAAAAGAGAGTGTCACGTTATAAAGAAAGAAGAAAAAAATGTTTCGTGGGTTCGGAGGAGATCACGTACATCCGCTTACGTGCCCCCCTCCCCTTATCCCTTCTATGTCTGTTGCTGGCACCCACATTCGCGCTTGCATAATGCTTATGTACTATATATATTCATGCTGCAAGAGTTGTACACATTTTCCGACCGCATCGACACCACACGTAAAACGTTTGTAAGCAGAGCGTATGCAGACTCGTGACGGAAATGCTTTTTCTCTACATCCTTGACGTTCAATTTACACATCTATGGGATATTTCGAGTGAAGTGCATTGGCTGTTATAAATTGAACATCCAATGCACTTTTTACTAATATCTCGTACTCACATCTAATTTACACATTTATAATTAACGTATTTAATTTTATATCAGTAGTTTACTAATTATAAGCTCATTGGTACGACCATTTTTGATGTTTTATTTTTCCCACAATTTATAATTGACCCAGAAAAACATTCTCTGGGTCAAATCCCCGTTGATGCGAAATGCCCCATATATAGATATAGCAAAATCGTGTCTCGAAAAAAATGTATGCATATATATATATATATATACTATTAACACTTTTATGGTAGCCAGATTTATGCCCGAAAGAATTGAGAGAGGCATGGCAGAAGGGGGTTTGGGTTGACCGTTACTCTCTCGATGGTCTCTTCGTGTTGATCGATATCGGTGGGGGAGGAAGGGGGGTTTCCTCTTGGAAGATCCGATCAGAGAGACACATACACACACGTGAGCCTGCAACAGTCGTCGTCGACTCTTAGACGAAATTTATGCCACACGCCGCATCTTAAAAGCGCTCTCTGGGTCGACCGAAAAAAAGAAATAAACGCAAAAAAAAAAGAAAGATAATACGAACGAATGTAGAGGAAGAGAAGTTAAAAGGGCTGGGTGACAAAGAAATGGCATGACAAAAAAAACGTACGTACGAAAGAGAAGAGACGGAAGAGTCAGCACATACGGGGCCAGCACGACGTGGGGGCTCGTCTCTTTAGCTCTCGTTTTTTCTTTCTGTATATCTATACATACGATTCTCCATTTACTTTGCCTCTGTCGCTTTGCCTCTGTCTTTCATTGTTTGGCGATTTTACCACGCATTATTTATCCCGCTTGAGAGCATTGTCTCGGAATGTACTTGTACCTTTGGTCCATCCACATATATATACGAGATTTCGAAATGCCGCACGATCGCAACGTGCTCGTATATCATTCCCTTTTTTTTTCTACTCTTCACTTACATATACATTTGTTTTCATAAATTCACCAAATTTTTTATTTTGTTTATCTAATACTATAAATTGGCACACAGCTCTAACGAGTTTACAGAAAATCGAGAAAAAAATAGTTTAATAGAGAAAACAATTTCTGAATTATGTTAAAATAACTAGTATACTTTAAACAAATGTGTAGAAGATCGAAAAAAATGTGGTTTGATATAAAAAAATAATTTTTTGATTAATTATTAAGTTAATTGGCGTCGTTTTAACGAATTTACAGAAGATGAAGAAAAAAAAATAGATTAATTTTAAAAAATAATTTTTTAATTAATTGTTGAAATAAAGTTTCGTATCATTAAATGCGTATTTTTTTATGCGCAGCAGAGTTGTTCGTGTACAGAGCGAGCATTCAAGACTTCTGTGCGCAAAGCGACAAGTAGAAATAGCCCTTGTTTCATCGGACGTGCTGTGTGGTGCGAGATCGCAATGAGCTCTCGAAACTCGCGCCTCTCTTACATATACTATATGTATAGTAGTAGTGTAGTAATAGTAGTAGTAGTAGGGTAGTCCTGCAGATGCGACGATATGTTGGAGGCGCGCGTAATTGTCGATATTATCCCGGATCTCGGAGATCCTTATCGCGGTGCAACGCGAGAGCCGCGAGGGCCACCTCGATTCTTTCGTATGTGTATATATATAAAGTGCTGCGAGTTTTCAATACTACCGTTTTAAACGATCGTGTATTTTATATATAGGTGACTGGTGTATGCGCCATTATACAATGACCATGGCTATTATACTTCGAAAAGCCCTTCGAAGCGTTACGCGCACACGCCATATTCTCGCGGCTCTCTCGTTACACGCGTGAATACTCGCGCCTATTATAATAGATTTAGTATCAGTTACAGCGACGACGAGGAACAGCAATTTATAAAGCGTTGATTTTATAAATTGGCAAATCAAGTGTATTGACAGAGAAAAAATATACGGACGAAAAATATTTAAAGTAATAAGTCTCAATGAACATGAATAGAAATAATTTAAAAAAAAGATTTTAAAAGTTCGCTGAAATTTAATTACAATTGTTTTCGGTTTTTTTTCCAATCAATTCCACCAACAGTTAACCATTGGTATTTTTTAATCATACTTTGAACGATACTTGAAAAAGAAATTCTGAAAAATTCTACCATCCATTTCGTCGCTTTATTCAGTGAAATACCACACAGGGAGTCGGGAGAATCCAGAATTGCAGATCGAGATTGTTGCCGGTGCAGTCAACCTTTTTTTTTCGTGGCACGATTTATTTTTATTTTTTTTTTCTTCTGAATTCGTACTTCAAAAGATTTATTCGCTCAATCGGTCTCGTATATTGGTTTCATCTTGTTTCATTTTACTCCCGTCGAAATTACAATAGACAATTGAACATCGATCTAGTATAAAATTGAACGCAAATGGTATTACGAATTTTGGAATTCGTATAATGGGCAAAATAGAATTTTTAATTTGGATCGCATTGTGTGAAATTATCTGTAAATGATATACATAATCGTTATAATTTATAAGATAGCGAAGAAAAATTTTGTAAATAATTGTCTGACACCAGACTTATCGGTGAAAAAATACGGTAAATATGGTTTGTATTCATCACGAGGTAATCGTACATCGGCCCACTCGACCTCAAAGCAGTCGGATGGAGCTCGCGCGGTGCCACAGGGTCTCGCACGTCTCGCTTATCCTTCTTCTCGAGCGCAGCTTCACATTGCTCTCAGAACTCCTTGCTGCCCGCGCTCTTCGCGGCCAAATGACCATAATTAATTACGTCACGTGGTGTTACGTACCGTGCGTGTTAAAGCCTCTCTCGAGCGTATATGAGCGCGTGTGGTTACACGGGCAAAGAGAAAGAGAAACATAAAGAGAGAGAAAGAGAGAGATAGAGACAGAGAATAAGAGAGAATGAAAGAGGTGGCATCTTTTTTCCTCGTCTCGCACACGCGTATGCACTATTCACTTCTGCATGAGCATTTTGCCGGACTCACGCGCGTTATCTCTATGATTTACGACGAGAAGTTAGTGCGCTTCGGGGTTTATGCGTTCGTGCTGTCGTCGCAAAACAGACACTTCTCGTAGTAGAGCACATGGGTATATATATATATATACGGACGAGGTATAGGATCTATGGCTGTACGACGCGATGATGTGTGTTGAGATAATAGCAACGAATTACAAAAGTTAATGAACGTTCTTCTCGTAATTTTCTCCAGTAAACATTTGAACTCTTTCCATTCAGCGAAATAAAATCCAATTTAATTCTAGTTCATGAAGAGTTTAGGTCAGTTATTTTATCGTAGATAAATAATGATTCTTGACCAATATTATTATCATCGTCGATATAATCTTTGAGCTTTCTTAGTCGCAGTCCTAAAGAACTAATAGCCTCTGTCTATTAAAGAAATCGAATTGAATTCAAATCAATTTGCGATCCTCGAACATATTTTGCCGCGTTGAAACTGTGCAAAAAATTAGTCGCACGGTTCCCTCTCCTTCCGGGAATACGATCGTGTGATCCAGATGCCGGGATCTTTAACGCCTACGGAAACTGCGGTACATGTATCGGTAACGCGGTACACACGATAATACCTTTCATTGCTCTCCTCTCGTGTTTCTATACTTTTCACTCCCTCCCTCTCTCTCTCTCTCTCTCTTTCTGACTCTTAAGAGCATAAAGCCCCCTCCTCTTTCGAGATGTTAATCAAATCGCATTACATCTAATGTAATACAGACTAATCGTAGTACTAAACAGCGAGACACTTTATGCACACTGTAGCAGCCACCACAGAAATATATATACCCGTTGCGTACAGAGAGCGTGTCTCTCTCTCTCTCTCTCGATATACAGTGTATATACTCGATATGTGTGTATACGCGCGGTAACGCCGCCAAGAGCGGCGTACCGAAAAGTTATGTTACCAGGTAGTAGTCGTGGACATGAACGAATGGTCTTTTAATACCGACACTTATCGCCTTGGATCTCATGTAAATTTCATCGATTTCAAGCTTTTTTTTCACTCTCCCCGTAACTCGATACATTGAGTGTGGGCTCACTGTGTATGTAAATATACATATATTGAATTCTAACAGTCGCAAGGGCGTATAAAACGCGAGAAATTGAGAAAGGGCGCGTTTCCATAGTTCTGTTTTACGCCTCTGAAACATGCGGTGAGCGCCTTCTTTACTTTTAGTACACAATCCGACAGACACTAATAGTATGCAATTTCGTTGGTCCCGATCTTTGTGTCGAAACGCGTGTTCTCTTCGAGAACTTTTGTATTCTAGATCGAGGATACCTCCTAATACCACGAGATTATATATATATATACGCTGTTTTCGCAAGAGCGAGGTTTCATTCGAGATTCATATACGATTCATTAAGTCTCACGATGGACTTTTAATTCGTATTGTGTGTGTGCTATCTAGCACCTTCCCTTCGTTTATGTAGTGTCGAGCTCTCTGTGAATAACACTTTCACTATACGTTTTATTCTCTCGCGAGCTCATCGACCTATTTTCACCATGAGCGCGATATCGAATCGATTGTATATACCTCCTTGTTATTCCAACTACGCGCACCGCTACGACTCGAAACGCGATCTATAAAGTCGATGAAATTTCGTGAGAATAGACACGCCACATTTACGGTTTACACCAAAAATACACGACTACCAGATAAAGCCATTTTGTACCTAACGTAATTACAACTCCGCCAAATACCAACATTACTAAATAAAAGCTGCTTGACTTTTTTGACACTAAATAACAGCTCTACCAAATTTAATCTCAATTGAATAATGTCTCAATCGAATTACATATACACGAAGTGTTTTTTGTTTTTTTTTTTTTAAACTTATGCATTTTATGCGAAATTGTTGTTCGTGTACAATTGATAATATATAGTATATATGAGTTTGAGGATATTAAAATTTATTTGACAGTTTTTTGTCGAAGATAAGTGTACTTGTTTCGCTTTTTGTACCGCCATCAATGGCATTTTATCCGGAGCATAGTATTTACAATGATTGATCGTTCTTGGTTCTTTGAGGAGATCGATCAATGTGGTGAAAAATTTGTCACGAACATTCTCCCGCGAAGATTGTGATGGGGAAAGAGAGAGAGAGAGAGAGAGAGGGAGAGAGAAAGATTCGTAGAACTTGGTGGAACGAGCGATCCAAGTCACAACCCATAGTGTCCCTTGGGCCCCCGTCTCTTTAGCAACGTAATAATAATCGAGTGTCGATAATAAGTCGTGAATTTTATACATCGAATGTGTGATGGGTGGGCAGACCAGTTTCTTCTCTTGCGCTCTCCCACGCGACTCGAGCTCACCGCTCCCGCTTTTATTGCGAAATGAAAATATTTCGCCTTGGAGAACATGCATATATATATATATGTATATATGTATATACAACACAAAAAGTTGCTTCTCTCAGCGTTGCTTACTGCTGCCGCGGATTACCCCCTAATTTGAGTCTGATCGTTAGAGTCAATCGTGACGACTGTGTTCTGTGTGAAAGGCTCTTGTTTCTGATTCATCTGAGATGTCATAACACTAATCTAATAATCTATTGTTTCGATTGGATATCCGTTGAGAAATTTTTTGACGAAATATAAATGTTGAAGTCGTCATGTTATTTATTTATTGAAAGCTTATAGTTGAGGTGAATATTTGTACAAAAAAAAATAAAATAAAATAAAAACGTAAGACGTACTATAAGCACCGCGATTCTTCAACTGCTGCAAGATCTTACGACGAATATATATTTTTTTTCTTTTTCCCCAATACATGAAACATAAGAGGATCACTGTTTCCCAAGCGCATCTGGTCTCTTCTTCGCACGCAAGAATGAACCAAGAGAATCGAATGTGTGTGCGATTTTATCAACAGCTCTCTGTGAGTTTCATCTCAGCCAAGTTTTTCTTCTCTCCTGCATTTTTCTGCACCTCGAACGAAACGGCTTTTTGTATAAAACTCTTCGTATATACGTGTCTATATGTAATGAAGAGAACGTTTTCTACGCGTGTGTTGCAACTATACGATGTCGATGAGGACGTCGCACAAGCGCGCGGCAACATTCAATCACCCAATAACGAGACTCGCTGGTCGCATGTTTCGATCCCATATATGTGTCTCGTGGGCAGTCCTCGCGAGAACGTTTTTTTTTTTTTATTTATCTCTTTTACGTTAACGTGTTTTAAGTGATACACAAGTACAATACGATCGGACTTTTGTTTGGCGCCTGAGCGAGAAAAAAATTCGATCGACATATCGTTAATTGTTGATCTTGTTAATTATTGAATGTTCGAATCACTTTTAAATACTCTTCAAATAAACAAAATTAAGGCTTTTAGAACTTTTAAGTACATCAAATTATTTCTTAGTTTTATTTGTCTGCTTTTTTGAGAGAGCACATGTGTCGTCACTAAATTATTATCGAGTTAGCCTTGAAATACTGTCACACACGCGTTACTCCACCTACTCATTATTCAAACGAATATATATTTTTTTTTGATGAAACAGCTCCAGCCCATTCAAAATTTAAGTATTTCTGTCACATTTTTTATGTAACATTTAATTAGTTAACATCCTAATATATATGTATAAACAGTTTAAAAAAAAAATATTTTGCTGCTATGGAGTGTAGTTGAGAGAAGTCTGAATCAGGTAAGAATTCAACGATGACTAACTCATAGACTGCCAATAATCGAGCCTTTTTAATTAATTAAGTATTAGACACAATTACTTTAAATTAATTTTTTTTGTCTATTTACAGCTTTCAGTTACAGAAAATTCTTTTCATTAGTCTATAATAAAATGTCACGTAAAAGTGAATAATTTCGACTTATTTTAAATCAACTTTTTTAAGGTACGAACAATTAATATTAAATAGTTAAAGCAGCTAAAGTAAGGATTGTATACAAATACTGACTATAGTAACTTGTGTAAAAGTGTCCACACACTCATACGAACAGGCGTGACGGAATTGTAAAATCCACGCGAGATTTTTTTCACGTGTGTGTATATAAATATGTTACTGAACGTGGTGAATATACATATATATATATCATGTGTTTCTCTTGCTCTCCTACCTTTTGAATCGTCGTCAAGAAGAAGAGAGGATAAAAGCGCGGAGAGTGGGCAAAATCCACTAGCTGGAGACGCACATGGTTACGATTACCCGGACAGTTAAAGCGCGTCTCTTTTCTGTCGCGGTTCGCCAAGTACCGTCCAGAGTTTTATTATATATAATCGTGCCTTGAAAGCCCATTACTCTTCGAGAATCACCGTTACATCACTTATCGTTATCGCACACCGCTCAGTGAATACCGAACAATAATTAGCGAAGCGATCTGAGGGATTTTTCGCAAAGTAGTTCTCAATCAGTGCTCTTTTTTCATCGATTTGTCGGTCATTTATCATTGATAATAATTTTAAATTGTTTGTAGAAATGGACTGTAGAATATATATTTCAGTGAATTTTTTTGTTTTCAATGTTAAACTATAAAATACTCGAACTAGTTTTTTAACGCCAAACTTGCTGATACTAAGGACGTTACTTTACTTTTTATTCCCCGTACAGAGTGAGGTAACTCTATTTTTTTCTACATATTTTTTTTTTTATCGGAAAAAAGAAACATTCCATTCTCGTTCGCGTAACTGGATTAAATTATTTTGTAATGGGTGATCGTAAATACTTTAAAAATATTTTCCTATATTATTTAACAGGCCAATTAATGTGACGTGAAAAATAAATTTTTTAAATATCATTCAACGTAAATTCTGGCCATTTTCATAATATTTTGTTGGTCTGATAGTCGAAAAGTTTAATTTCGTGAGGCCCTGTAATACACCTATTTAGCTGTCTCTCTCTCTCTCATTTTCTTGCTCTCTTTATCTAAATGGTGAACGTGGGAGTAGAGTATGGATTGCTTCGTGGTCCGGTGTTACTGGTTAATACCTTGCGACGACGGTGAGAACAAGTGCTCCACGTGGGTGTGATAAAGTTTTCTGCTCGAAGAATAAGTGGACCGAGAAAAAAGTCGTGGGTGAATAAATATATATCATAAATATACTCCATGCCATTTTGTGATCAAATGAGAAACAATTTGCACGGCAGATTGGAAAAAAAATCATAAAATGTAAAACCAAAAAAAAACAGTGTATGTAAAAATAATAAATTTTGCTACTTGATAGGCGCACGTGTCGATCGTCGATGTCAGTTGTCGAAAAAATAATTGAAATTCAATGATCTTATAAAAGAGTTTACAACATCTCGGAGCTTCTTTATTGGTAGAGCAATTTTTGATAATTGTATTGTGAATTATATATAATCTACTCGTTCGAATGATTTTAATGGTTCAAACAATGTACTTAGACTCTGTGTACACTATTTTTGTATAAAAAAAACCATTGATTTTTAGAGTTTACTTTATACTGTTCTCGGCAACATTGATTGAAGTTACTGGACCTGTCATCCAGTGTCAGAAAAATCCTCTTTACTTCTCTTCCTCTCTCTCTCTTCTTCTCTCTCTCTCTCTCTCTTTGTACATAATGATTAAACACCTACCACCTCTGAATATATATTGTATACAACATGTTGTACAAGGGGTTTATTGGAGGGTAGTAGCGCATGCGTCAAAGACTCGGGTATACCGATATCGATTATACAGGCAAAAGAGCTTTTGAAAACCCACGTGTCTGCGAAAATATCCATCGTGTATAAAAATATGTATAACGGGGTATCTGTACCAAGGGATGGCATAATCCCGATATAAGCCCTGTCGGATCTATATATGCTCCCCCCGGAACCGTTTTATTCCGAGCTTCATCGGCTCGACCCTTTCCGATCGCGCTCTGCAGACCTTGCAAATTTGACACAGTTTTATAAACGCGCGTAACTCCGGATCGAACGTTCCGATAACGCTCGTACTTGCAAAAGTTTTCAGGGTCTTAGCTACACTTGGCCCATATTGGGTGGTCCTGTATGATCGATCGGTCAAAGAGTTCATGCAAACTTGATATTAATTTTGGTATTAGATATAGTAACGACATGTTGAGAAAAATATCCTTTGCAGTTGAGCGAGGTTAACGCCATAAAAACCATGTAAATATTGTTTACTCTTATCTTTATTCTTCTTATAACCTCGTTATGTACTCGAGAATATTGTAACTTCGCACACAAACGAGCATATACGTGAACATAAAATTCCATGTGGATGTGCAGCCGCGGTTGAAATTGAACCAATTAAAGCGACATGAGTTTTTGCTCGTTGACGTCATGTTTCAGCTCGCGTTGCTGCACGGCCAGAAGGGGGTAAAAAAAATATATATATATATGTATCTTGCCTTTTCTGTAAAGCATGTATTGAAATATCCAGATGTCGCATATTCTGTATGACATATATACATACATGTAAATTACACATTGAAAAAAGGAATATATCAAATAGGATTCGATGTGAAAATTAATTTTGAATTCCGGTTCGAACACATAATTATCATTTTATTAATTTGTTTACCAGACAATTTTATTCACATGCATTTATCCCGTAACTAATTCGGTCAATTTAACGAAGTTAAATGCGTTATAGGAGAATGTAATTTGCATCTCAACACGCGCCCGTAGCGTCTGACCCATTAAATTAGGTGTATATATATACACCCTGCGCCCACGTGGTGCACGCTCTCGCGAGAATTATACATTGCCGTACGGTGAAAAAGAAATAAAGGAGAGAAAAAAAAATGACGAGAGAATGCATCGCAGGTACACACGTAATGTCGATACTATAATCTACATGAACTCCTTCTCCCGGTACTGGCGAATCTCGACTGAATCGTGACTCTCGAACTTGCTCGTAGCCATCACCCCGAGAGGACCAAAACACTTTCTCGTCGTGTTCATGGAATCGACAATAATAATCGCTATAGCATGTCTCAGTGGATCCCGCGACGAACCACCGAGAGAGCCCTCTCATTATATCGCCAGAGTATGCTGTAATATGCCTTTTATACAGTGACCGAATAAGAGAGACAGAGAAAGAGAGAGAATTAACTCGAGAAAATGATTTATTATGAGCTACATAATACGATATTAATGTAGGATTATATAACTCGATCTGGGTATATACTTGAAACGATCCAAAATAAAATCCCAAAAAAATGTTATCGCAGCGTTTATACGGATACACGGAAGTAATCGGATTGGAAACAGATCGGTATTATAATCGTCGCGTACTTGCACGAAATATAATCCTTATCGATGAGCGCCTTTATACGATCTCACGATGATGTCCGCCTTGAATTGATCGGCGTATATAATACGTTCACGAGGCCGCAGCTTATCTATACAGTCTCATATATATCCCACTGCAGTCCCATACATATATGTATTGAGGTACAAGCTGTACCGATTTTCTACCGATCTTTTGCGTCAAGTGTTTGTGCGTGCGTAACTCTCGTACGTGCCAAGGATCACCGGTATCTTATATATACCCGATGTGCTTTACACGGTCGTCTATTCCTTAAATCGATCATTCATTTTGTCGCCAACGACGCGCGATTCAAGGATCTTTTTCAATATATTTGGATCTATGTCTTTGCTAATCGATATTCGAGGCGCCAGTTTAACCGATCGCACGATTACACTCGTAGCATTATTTTTAAAAGAATTTTAATCAATCCTCTAAAGAATTTTTATGTTATTATTTGTTGCAGGAGGAAATTGACGATATTATCGTGACAGCTCCATCCACGCCGCTGAATAGACGCCGAGAAACCGAAAATTCGTGTAAGCAAAACCAAATATATTCCAATCTCGTTATCGCGGATGTGCCTTGCCCGGACGATCGATCGTCCCAAAACGCGAATTCGTTTTGTAACCAAACCACGTCGAATTGTCCTCGATTGGAAAATTTCATTCTTCAAGATCCAAAGTGTCGAGACTGGAAGCCAGAAAAATTGGTCGAAAAGATCGGTAAACCTCGTGATAATTTTTCGAACCTTTTCCCGAGTCTTCCTCGGCGAAAAAACAATGTGATTGAGGATCGCGTAATTGATTACAAGGAATTATTGAGCGAATTTGGCTTATCGGACAGCGAGAGTGCCGAGAGTATCGAGCGCGATAAATTAACTCCTAATCATCGTACAAATGGTCATCAGTCGAGCATTGAGACACCTGAGGAACATTCAAAATCTACGGAAATGGGTATAACAACATCTTACGTGTTAAATTCTGAATATGTCGATCCGAAAGACGTTGTAATACCTCGTGAATCACAGATTTCGAAAATCGAATATTTTCCGATTAATTTGGGCGACGGTTGTTGTCCGGTTGTGGATATCGAAAAAAGAAAAAATGCTGAAGAAGCGCAACGTGAAACTCTGAGCTCTGATTATGAGGAGCCGTACACGTGTTTAAATCGAGAAACGAATCTCATTGATGAGCTTAAGAAAACTTCTAGTCTGCCGAAAAACTCGGATCGTTCGCGACAAATGTCACGTGGACGCACGACGTCGAGTAAATGCGTCATCGTCAGCGTATTGCCAAAGAGTAATAAAACCTTAGATTTAGCAAAAAATGTTGAAGTAACTGAGAGATTAACGCTTGAAAATGATGCGAGAGTTAACGGTTGCAAAACGTCTTGTTCTTCATCCTCGACGAATGGTTCACTAGATGAAGGAATCGTCAATAAGTCACTTTCCCCTAATGATTCTAATGTCAAGGAACAAGCGTCGAAGAAATTGCCACCCAGGCAGCAGCAGGAGCAACGTGGCAGGCGAGTCAATTTGCCAACGAGTCCAATGACCCAAAAACGTCGTAGATTCTTTCAAGGAAAGTTCTCGAAAGGTGGACAAGTCCAAACGGAAACTGGCGTCGCTGAAGCCGACGATTGCGGTGATGTTTTCATTCTGAATGATCACGAACTAATAACGCGCTCAAAATCTTTGGAATGTCCATCAAGTCCCAGATCAGCTCCAGTTACGCCGACTGATGACAAGAGACTTCCGTTTTCAAAGATTTTACGAAAACGTCACACGCCCGTTTTTCGCGAAAGCGTTAGTGACGCCGTACTCGTGAGAGTCTCGTCCTTGCCCGATCAGGATCTTCTCGATCTCCGGGACTCTTCGGGAACGAGAAAAACTCGCGCCGTATCTCCACTGACACTTGGATCCGATGTTACGGCTAAGAGACTCTCGGAATCCGACAAGGACGTCAGCCGAACGAGTCCCGTTCGGTTGAAGAAATTCAGCTCGTCGCTTCGCGGGGACGTAAATGATGCATCGGTCGGTTGCGATCTTGACGATAGCGTGAGATACATCAGCAATGAGAGCAATGAGATTGCAAGGTCAGCGGAAAAATTGAAGGACAAGGGGATTGAAGAGATTAATTCGAGATCAGGATCGGTGAGTATATGGCTTGGTATAATTTGTTTTCCGTGATTTGTTTTGTCAAGTTTTTTCCATTCGTTACCTTCATTTTATTCGAATTTTAAATCAGTTGCCGATATCTCTACAATCGCTCTTCTCCCGGCTTCGTAACGGCTCGGGTTCCTGCTGCCCGAGTAATATGCACCCCGATTCATTCGTCTACGCCGACATAGCGACTCAAACATCACCAGCAATATCCCGAAGTTCGAGTTTCACATGGGTGAGCGATTGCGACTCGCCACGAGGTAAATTGACGGAGAATTTTTAAGCGTAGCGAAAATTCCTCACTCCCGAAAGTTATTCTATTTCTCAGTGGTCTCCAAACTATGCCTTTTTATGCCCTTTTCAGCTGAATCTCAGCTCGACGCTCATTCGCTCCAGGACGAGAGTGCTCTCGACCCGGCCTCGCCGCAGAATACCGTTGACGATGACAACAGATCATCATCCTCGTCGCAGGACCTCTTGCAGAGCATGGACGAAATTTCATCGGGAAGCATTTCACCCGACACGACCGACAGAGCGTCGCCTCTCGAGAGTGGCATCGGCACCGCCAGTCCACCTAGGAGTACAGATCGGCGTTCGGTCAAACGTGAGTACAAATTTTGGGCCCTCATCAATTTCTCATTTAAAAAATAATGAAATAACCCCCAAAATAAAAATAAACAAAAAAAAACATTTGCGGATTAGAATCAAAAACTATTTCTTCTTCTGAATTTTTGATCAGCTTTGACCGGTAACAAGTGCCATCGCAAAGAGACCTGGGAGCGTATAAGACGCAGACCCTCTAAATTGAGCTGTCACAACGACAGGACCTCGACCGACATTTGGATTCGTCGTGAGAGCGTTCACACTCAGACCCGTGAGAACGAGGATCAATGCTCGCACGATGCTGTCGATAGTAGCAGCGGATTGGATGATACTCTGCCACGAAATAAGGGTCCAAGGCCAACGGATCTTCCATTAGGTATGCGTTCTCGACAAATTAGTCAGCGTTTGTAAAAACCATTGAAACGAGGAACAAAAACGGCATTGAATTGAGGGGGAAGGGTGCGCGAATTAATTGAAAATCATTTTCTCGCTTCCAGCAATCTGTATCACGGCGAGTAGCTCGTTGAGCTCGGCTGAACTGCTCGATGCTCTGCCACGTGCACCCTCGTCACCGTCAGCTGCGAGTCTTCAGCTCAAGCACGAGCCCCTAACCATTGAACTTGGTAGCAAGAGCAATAGTGCGCCCTTACTCGAGAACAAGGAAGCCAGCATGGACAACAAGACCAAGCCGGTGAGTAATAAACACTCGATCACTATTCCACTAAATTGGACGATGATTTCTATATATCCGCGTTTCGATCGAATATTCGCAAGGAGATTTTGTTCGGGGTCAATGACTGGGGAGTAGATATACGGGATTAAGCGGTTCGAGTTGGTTTATCGCTGCCATTTTTATTTAACACCTGAGCTCGAAACTAGGAAATTGATAGTCCTGACGATAGTGGGATTGGGAATTTAAGATTTTACGAGACTAAACGCTCAAACGACACACTAAAGTCTTTGAATTAATGTATATACGCGCGCATTATAATCGCGAGCGACACACGCGGGCGAGAAAACCACACGGGAGTATCGAGATTAGCTCGCGCTGATATTCTCATATATACATGGTCGCTTGCGCGACTATCTAAGTCGCCCCTTCTCTCACAGACACTGACCATTCGTCCTTCCTTGATCCGCAAAGATCCGTGCGCTTATGGGACGTCATTAGTCAACTACCCACGCGCGTGTACCCCGGTTAGCTCGTTGCAAATGCGGGTATTTGTATTTCACTCGGACTCTGTTTTCTTGCACACTCCTCTCGCGCTATATAAACCTCGAGAAAGACGCGTACGAGAAAGAAAGAGAGAAGAGAAGGAAATGCAGCCGCCATAACGTATCTTATAGACTCGCGCCAAAGGAATTGTCCTTTTTTTCTTTCATCCTATCTACATCTCTTCTCCTTCTCTCGCTTAAACACGATCTAGATTTAACGCGCCTATATATAAACTTCTCTCGTTCAGGCAACTTTGTTGAGATGCGTAAATTATTTCAGAGCCATTTTTTTTCATGTTTATACCCATTGGTATCGAATCCCAATCGGCTTAGTTAAAATATATATTTGAAGCCTCCAATTTCATGAAAATCTCGTGATATGGGGCTCGACGTAGTTTGGTCACGAGGTGAAATTTTGTCAGGGTTGATCTGCATGAATATTCGTCGGGAAAATTATCAATGAAGTTTGCCGATGAAAATTCTCTTCTCTTTACCCCCCCCCCCCCCCCCTCCTCTCTCTCTCTTTCTCTCTGTCTTTAACTCTCTTCTCTTTATCGCTTATGCATGATTGCGGACTACCGAACACGCGAGAGGTTTTTACGTTCGGTATGCAAACTTCCACCAAGGTAGAGAACGCGCGAGAGGATAAGGGATGAGATGCAGGGGGAGGGAGAGGTTATGTTTGAACAGGTGGTATGTCCGTGAATGATCAAAGCTAATAGACCAGTGAACTGTGTCACGTATTAATCGGTTGGTATCACACGACCCTCAAATAATCCACTTCTGCCGTTGCACAACGAGTAAATTCCCCATACAATCTCACATAGTCACTATATACATTTTTTTACACGTATATAAAGTGTGAGCCACGTGATTGTGCTCACAGTGACTTTTAAATGTCATAAAGTCGTATCTTGCCTTGCCAGAGATGTATAACAATGCCGGATATGCCACTTTGAGATTTCAAAGTCGAGCCAACATGTGTTTTTTCTTTTTTTTTTATCAAACGTTGCAAAAACTCGCTGTGCGCTTCCCACACAATATCTCGTTCATACGTGACAATAACACGATTTTTTTTTAAATTTCCTATCCATTATTTCAGAATGAATACGTTAATTCATTGAACACGATACGTCTGCACATTGAAGCTATTATTTCGGTATTTTTCATCGTGATATTATATGTGTATAGGTTTCCAACCAAAGCCCATTGTAGACGAGCTGTGTGGGTGGTACGATGACAATTTCAGTTCTCGCAAAATATTATGCATTGCTCGTCAATGATAAAATTGATTTTGGCTTTAATTTTCGTATGTATGAAATATAATATTGTTTTATTTAATTGCAATTACTTCATGAAATATTGATTAAATTTAAATAATAGACGAATACATTGTTGGATCGTTTTTACTTGCCAATGATTTATAAATTGAGAAAATATTTCGATGGAATATTGAGTCAGTTCTCGCAAAATATAACATCGCTCGTAAATGATAAATAACATTCATTTTGCCGTCAATTTTCGTATACGTGGAATTTTAATATTATTTTATTCAATGATAATTACTTTATGAAATATTAATGAAAATTAAATTTAAATAATACGCATACATTATTCGATCGTTTTTACTTTCGGAGGGTTGAGAAATTCAGAAAATATCTCGGTATTGTATTCTACATATGTTAATACACTAGTGAATTCATCATGATTGAAACGCCTAAAATAACAATGTCATCTCGATATGCATTTACGTCATCCTAGCTCGGTCAGGCTTTTTGATATTTCATTTCATATTCTGCCAGGACTTATGACGCAGGAAAAATCTACATTGACATAAAAAAATATTCGTATTTTTGGAAAATAATGAAAAAGCTTCTACATAATTTCATCGACATTTTTAGACCCATTTACTATAATAATATA
>JABMBV010011532.1:0-17882 GCA_018906735.1 Mesochorus sp. PSUC_FEM 10030011
TTTCGTAAGTGGCGATAAAAATGAAAAGAAAAAGTTATTTTTTTCTTGTAATTTTAGGGTAGCATCGAGCGTGCGTTTCGGTTGATGCAATTTTTCAAATAACGGGTGGACGGACAAAGTCACCCGCGGGAATTAACGAATCGCGAGAGCATATCTCATTCTTGATTATATATATATTATATATATACTCGGATCTATCGTATCAGTCTGTGTGACGTATGCTATATATTTACAAAACGACTGATGGCAGTTGATTAATTTGTTTATTTTTTTTTCTTTTTTTTTTACTTAATTTTTTTCTTTTCAAATATTATTATTAAAGTTATTATATGTCATCAAGCGCAACAGGTCGATACTCACGTAATCATCGATCACTTATTCCTCTATATAGGCCTCGGCTATATTTCGACGATTCCTCTTCTCACAAGTGTACTTTACGTGTTGTTTGTACATATACGTGTATGCATGTGTTTGTGTCATCATTTTTCTTTTGTTCGCAATAATTTACAATTTTACATACTATTCAATTCACCGAGCAAACAGCTGCTGGGTCCTCTCGACGACGTGGAACGAAAAAGCTTCAGCAATGACGTCACAGAGGACATCTCCAGCTTTCATAATTATACAGAGCCATGTGTGTGTGTTTTTTTTCTCTTTTTTCACCAATTCTATATGTAGCTTATTATTATTTACATTGTGTACGGGTCCATTACAGACTACATCGATCTTAATTACGTGCTGAGACTTTGGCTTTCTCGAATTTTATCCATGTATTTTTTTTTCCTTTCCTTTGTACAGATATACCGTTACGATAATCGATGCAACGAATCATAACATCGTTCGTCATTTTACAGAACTAATGGATTGCATTTTCTTTTTTTTTTTTGGAAAATTTGAAAATATTTGAAGCTCTCTACTGTGTCATTTTTTGAATGTACAAATTAACGAACATTTTTTTTTCTTCGATACACTAATTGAAGGGATAGTCCTCAGTGGTGAGGGATTTTCTGGAATTTTTTTTTTCGCTGAAAAATATTATTCAATAGTTTGCATTTTTAAATATATTATTATTGATGTCATAGATTAAATGAAAAAAAAACTTCATTGTCAATTTAATTAAATTTAGTTAGTGTTTTTCTGCATCGACTTCTGTAGACTTGCAATTCTCGTCTGGAGCAGAATTAAAGATTTTTATCGAAACATTCCAAAATGATGGACTTATGAAGAAGAAATTTCAAGAATTACATTTTTTCGAAATTTTTTTTTTTTCAAAGGGCCATCATTTTGTCATTTTTTTGATAAAAATGTCTAATTCTGATTCGGACAAGAATGTCGAGTTTACAAAATCTATTTGATTTTTTCGTTACAAACCTACCGAAGGATCGCTATCGATTGAACCATCCTCTTGCCTCATTTTCGAGGACTTCCACTTCGATGCAGAAAAATACTAAGTAAATTTAATTAAATTGATAAAAGGAGCGCAGTGGCCAAGTGGATAAAGTTTCGGGTTTCCACGCTGCGGGCCCGGGTTCAAATCCCGGCAAACACCACTGAATTTTTCAGAGGTTTCTTTACCTGCAGAACTGGTGGTTGGACACCACCTTAAATAGGAAATGTCCTAAGGGATTACAGTGTAGGAAAAATGGTGTAAGTAGGGATGGGTAACGAAAGTAAGATGGTTGATAATCTTGTAAAAAGTCCGAAAGGATTGTGCAAGTAAAACTCAATTATTATTATTAATTATATCGACAATAAAATTTTTTTAAATGTAATCTAAAACATCAATAACAACATATTTAAAAACCAAATCCATTGAATAATTTTTTTTTGTAAAAAGAATTTCGAAAAATCCTTTTAAAAATGACCCATCACTAAGAAATACCACCTTAAAAAAACAATTTATCAAAAAATTTGAATTCCTCAAAGGTGTGTCGATTGTTCTGGGAAAAATAATAATAATTGGCCTAATTCAGGGGGTTGAAAGATATGTCGATTTGTCGTGAAATGTTCCGCACATGCACGCCTACTGTTGATTCAGATCCTCGACACTAGTCTACCATAAAAACTATATAAAAGGAAAAAAAATATATATATATATTGCACTGGTAAATGGATAAGCGCGACTAGTTATAACAAAGATTTTACATCGCAAAATGTGTCGTTTCAGCGATTATATACGTGTTTAATGAGGTTTAAACGTGTACATATTAACCATATTATCTCATATATCTCAAAAAACAGAAAGAAATGGACGCAGTCGCTCCGAGATATATACAAACATATATATCGTGTGTATATATATATATAGTATATATATATCCGAGTTGATCCCACAACATCCTTAACACGTACAAAATTATATATATATTTTTTTTTGTTGTTGTTGTTGTTCGTATGTATAACATATGTATAGATTATTCGTATTTGTCTTTCCTCTCAAAATCTCGTATATTTTTTTTTGTTTCTTCGTAATTACATATTTATATAATTTATATGGTTTTATTCTTGATTTTTGGTTTGCATTGGCGAGGCGACGAATAAATCGTAATACGTTCTCGAACTGGCTCGGACATAGAATTACGTTTCTTTTCTTTTTTTTTTTGGTTTTTGTTTGTTCTTCTTTTCCCACCTCGTTATTCAAGATGGACGATTCTTGAATTATTTATCGTGCGAACGAGTATCGCAACGCGATTAAAAAATCTGTTAGAGCAATTCCTCGTTGTCCTCCGGCGCGCCATACATCTGGGGCTTTCGTTCCATTTGTTGAGGTTGCTTTCGTGTTTGAAGTAGCGCTATACTCGCCGCTTTGTAGTTTATCGGACCGTACGATCTGTAATCCACGTCCGCGTAATCCAGATCCGAAAATTCCGGCTTGAACGGCTGCGGGGACAACAATTTATACTTTTTTACCTTCGTAATCCATTCTAAATTGTCGTTATAAAGTCGATATTACATTTTTAATAATATGGATTTATTTTTTTTTTTCTGTTAAATGTCCTCCGAGCAATATAAAAATACCTCGAAAACGGCTTACGAACTTTCGAGGGGATACTTACCCCCTGAAAATCATTTTTTACGTCAATAACAACATTTTTGAAATATAGTTATGCATATTTTTCCCAGGGGTTAGTATCCCCCGAATTCTGTACAATTTTAGTGCTTTTTTTTGTTGAAAAAAATATTAAAATTCATGTTAGGCCAAATTCACGAATAAAAATGTTAGTGCGAAACGAGTGCAAGCGAGAGGATTAAACTTTTATTAGTAGTTTTATTTAGACTCAACGTTGAATGATTAAAAACGATCGCAGTTGAAAGCCATTCGCGTCTAGGATTGAAGGACTGTCCGTTCAATGGCTCTTTAATATACATTGATTTTTCGTTGTGGACGTTGGTAAGCCTGGGATTTTCTCGATGCATACTTGATATTTTTTTACAGCCTTTGATAACGTGACAAAAAAAGGTGTAATCAGATTTCATGTAAACGGTATCATGTCAAACAAAATTTGTTCGCTCGATTTGGCTGGACGATCGACAAAAAGATTCTTTGTCGTATCGCAACACACACACACACACGAACTTAAAAATCATTGTCCCCGATCGATATCATCGAGGGGACTCTTTCATATTTAAAACAAAAGCCTCTCCGCAAAGCGCTACACGCACAATTCAAACCAATTACGTTGAACATAGAAATCGATTGCTTGCGTGTACGGCTGATGGTCACTTGAAATTTCCATTCTCGGAAGAGCATCAATGTTTTACATCTTGATGCCTCTTTGGTGTCAATAATATAGTACCGATAAGCCGAATGTAACTTGAATGAAGCCAAAACCAAAAAAAAAATAATTAATGAAATAAAAAGAAGAACATCACTGTCATTTTTCGATATGAATTATGGTGTGGAATCAATGGAAAACAACGCTGGTAGAAGAGTCACAATAAAGCCAACGAAAAAAAAAAACAATTTTTACGCGAGAACAATGAGAAATAATTTAGTTAAAATACACAGCGCAATCGCTCTACTTTTGCCAGACATTGATGGAAAAACATCACATATATATCGAACTCTTTTTTTCTCTATTGCTAATAAAATATATATTTTTTCTTTATCGTATTGATAAAGGGTGTACCGTATACATTCCTCAGATGTTTATGAATATCTCGTCATAGTTCTCTCTCTCTCTCTCTCTGACTAGTAAATATATGTGTCGCTCTTTTTCCGCATACCATCCTACGAAAAAAATGAATAAGACATTTTCTAAGTAAATTGAACCCGAAAATTCACGACTCTACACGGACAATTACTATAATAATTATTTCGGAATAATTTGCAATGCAAGTATCGTTTAAATGGAAGCGATTTCTGGATATTCTCTATTAGAGCTTTGGAGCAAACACTCACAATATATATTCGAACACACGAAACAATATAAACTCGCTCGTTGTACACATCGACGACAAATCATGGAAAATAATTTAAACGCACAAGATTATATACAATATACAGCTTTTCAAGCGGAACGGGACAAGGGGGAAGGTTGAACAATTGAGAACAACAAACTAAAGGTTCCGGAAGAAAGTTAATAACACTAGGAAGGGTTTTGTCTACGGAGTTGAATAATGATACTGCAATGGTTTCTGGCACGAGATTCGGTGCGGTTACAAAGTTTAGCTGAAAGCTCGAGTTTCGTTAGTCTCGACTATTGTGTGCTCGCACAATATTTGTACCATTGATGGCAAAAGGTTGGCATTAGGAAGATTAAATCGTGGACCAACGAAATGTAATTGAAAAAAGGTTGTTTCATCACTTGAGGAAATGGATAGGTCATTAATGATTTACCCAGTGCGAGTTTTGTCGAATGTCGGGCCAGGATCAAAATGGATAATAGTGCGTGCCTATTACCGTTTCGGTGGATCGTTTCGAAAGGATATGTGCAGACAGAAACGTGAGTGCTGAGAGAGAGAGAGAGAGAGAGAGAGAAATGGTTTACGGAAACATTTGGCTTTGCCAGCATATTGAATTCACTCCACTTCCACCCATAAACAAAAGCGTGCTTTAAAGCAAAGTACAACTCGGAAGTGAGGAAAGCGAAGCAGCATTCCCGAAAATGCTAACCTGCGGTGCATTTAGCTTCCGCAGTAATTCGTTTGAGCCTGCAAAGCTAGAGAGTTCGGGTACGCAGGAGTATATACATGTATATACATCCGTATAGCAGAGTGGTTTGGTTCGGTCGGATGAGGCTATCGAAAACGGAAGCCAACGAAGGAAACACGCTTCTTGCTTTGGGGAAAAGGAAGAAGCCTTCGTGGCGCAAAGGTTTCCACACATGTATCCGCAGAGGAGAGCCCTCCGTGCCAGTGAAAGTGGACGAAACGGCTTCGGAGAGAGTCCAACGGAAGTTGTCGGAAGAAGCCTCTGTTGCAGGTGCTTTATATCTGAACGAATTTATCTACGTATAAACATACTGGTACTGCTTACAGGCAATATGTATCCGCGCGCATTAATCCTCGGGGGCTCAAAATATTTCGAATGACAGTGTAGTAGCAACGGATGCAACAATGAATTATTGAAAATTTCCGGTGACTGTTATCAAAGGCTGTTGAAATGGTTCGTTCCAAGCACGTCTCGATATATCATCCCAAGATCCCACTGTCAAGAGGCGCAAATCCTCGAATTATATGCTCCATTACCGTGTGTGTTTGTGACGAGTATACACAGCGGGTAAACAGTTCCGGACTAATTAATCGACGAGTAAGCCTAATCATATATGCATAATTACATGAGAGGGAGCACTTTGAGATATTAAAGGCATTGGTGGATAGAGAGAAATGAGGAGATGAGATTAGAGGAGGAAAGAAATATCAATTTAAAGGTGTCCCAGCCGGACGAAAAATTCTCGTACCTTCTATACGTCAATCTCCCGACCGACGTCGCGAAAGTGTAGCTCTGCATAGTGGGTGCTCGAGGGATTCGAGGGAGTTGCGGATAGGGTGGTAGCGGACGAAGACGACGACGACGTGCTGTTAGTAGTGGGAGCGTTAGCGGCAACAATCGTCGTGTTACTTTCATCGGTCAACGGGACGACGTTCGTGGTCTCAGTCGTTGGGCAGATGATGGTGGAAGGGGATTCACGTCCAGGACGACCGACGTTTGTTTGTTCGGGCCGGGAGTAGCCGGTGCTGGACGCCCTCTTTGATTTCGTGGTATTCTTAATCTGATTGGCAAGATCGTTGTAGTTTGTGTTGGTGGAATTTTTCGTCAGTGTCGTATTTGGCGTGGGAACCGTGCTACTTGTGACGTATTGATTGGATCGACGATCCCACTGTTGATGGGAGCTACCGAGGGCTGCGCCATTTGCGACCAGGGCGCAATTTGGGTCAATGTCGTTGTAATCACTGGGACACCCGGTGTCCTCGTAGTAGTGAGGATACGAGATCTTGTAACTCTCCGGTATACCAAGATCCTGGCGGTACTGATTGTATTTGGATATTGTGTCGGAACGACGAGTCGATGACGTCGTCGTCGTTGGCGTCATCTGGGACGATGCCGTAAGGTCACAGATTCCTCCTGCACCTGAATTAACGACTGAATTTAAAAGGTCACTCGTTTCACTCGTTGATCCAGCAACAGTCACACCACCACCACCACCACCACCACCTCTTAAACGAGATTTAGACTCGGCTCGACTGCGATGCTTGCTCTTACGATCGCTGTGTTGCTTTCGGGGATATTTTCTTCTGTCATTTCGGCGTCCACCACCGTGTTGCAGTTGCTGATTCGAGGTAGAACGTCTTGAAGAATGTTGCAGCTGATGATCCAAAGCGTAACTCGAAAGTTCAAGATCCGATGTGCCGTGAATCAACGACAATGGCGGACTGTTGCTGCTGCTGTGATTGTCACCACCACCAACGACGTATCCCCCCCGATTTTCCTCGCTCCGACTCGTCGTCGTTGAAAATTGATGATGATGTCTTCCTATCGTGCTGTGATTGTGCGCGTTTACCGGCATAAATGAAGTCTCCAATGGACTCACTACCGAGGAATGATACAGACTCCTTGTCAATGTCAATTGGCTTAAACTCGCGCTCGGCAATCCCCCGGTGTTGTAATTCCCGTATTGTTGCATCTCCTGCTGATGTTGAACCTGATAGTGTTGCTTCTGATGCTGTTGATAGTAATCTTGATAGTTGTATAGGTTGTTTGACTGTAACAGTTATTGTTAGTATTTTGGGGGATGTGTGTTGTGGAGGAAAGTTATTCGCTTGGATCCAGAAACATCATGGGCATCATTTATCAATGATGCATTCAAATGTTGTTCATTCTATCGTATACAATCGAGCTTCCAAATATAATAAGACGAATCTTTAGAGGTATCCGCAATATGTACAAAAAAAATTTATATTACATCAATCACAGGCGTGTATGAATCGTATATATACATTGGAGTGTGTATGGCACATACGAAATAAAAAAAAAAGAATAATAATCAAAAGCGTATAATGATAACGGCTTTGTGTGTGCTTCAAAACTTACTTGTTCCGCGGCTGACATGCACAAGAGCAGTTGCTACGTAAATGCCCGGATCCAGCTTAGCAGTAATGAATGAAGTAAAGATGTTTTTTTTGTTTTCCGATCAAGACTGACAACATCCAGCCGCTATTTTTTACTACAGTTCTTTTTCTTTTTGTTTATTCTTGCTTGGTCTGCCGCTTCTGGACATTTGAAAACGTCAATGAAAATTAAAAAAAAAAAGTATATGAAAAAAGAAAAGAAAGAAAACATTGTTGACGGCTGTATGCTCGATGTCGGAACAAGCTTCGTGACCATAATTATTCGTCGTAAAGTATTTATGCCACTCCCCCGACGTGATTCGGGTCCCGAAGCTTGTGTATATTTCTCGTTAATGAACCACCAGTTAATGACAAACCTTGTGTTTGGTGAGTTTGGCGATCGGTGCCGATGGAGCAGATAACGCGGTGTTGTTTCTCGTTGGAAATACGGGAGGGGGAACGTTCTGGTAAGTGTGAAGGGAGGGATCAGTTTTTTTGGTTCTAGGTGCTGGTATCGGCGGTAGCTTCGTACCAATATTCTTCAACGTATCGTTTCTTCTGGATGACGTTGGGCTGTCGGGTGGCGACGAGTTTGGCGGCGTTGGCGGGGGAGTTGGTAGCCAAGTTTTCGAACGTCCGAGACTCGAGGTTGGGGTGACGTCGGGGCTTGATTTAAGGGTAGTTGCAATTGTGCTGTTGCTGCCGGTCTTTCCGTGGGGACAATTATTGACGATTGGTATCGCATAGAGCTGATAGTTACGGTGCTTTAACGTTGGTGATTTCGCGATAGCAGCCTCGGAGTGTTTCCGACACAAACGTAACGAGTAGAAACGCGAATGCGTCTGTTTGTGCTTTCTGCGTCGGAGTGGCTTTAGCGTATTGTACTTTGGTTCCGGGGAGTTGCTTCTTGGCATATTATGGGACGAATAGTGGGGTCCCAAGTGGCTGCTGGTACGGTTAGTGGCTGATTCGTAGCCGGAACTGGCACCGCAGAGACTAGTGCCACGGCTAAGGCTAGCCGGTTGGGATGAACACGGCGAATTCGGCCCTCCACTCCCCGCTACCTCCTCTGTTATAGATTCAACGTCGACCGTCCTAGCCTCGGTTGGACCACTCGAGCTGATGGTATTCGTACTGTTGATGACGCTGTTGCCATGCAAAGCCGAAACTCGAGCAAACTTAGGGGAGGTAACCAACTAAAACAAAGACGCGAGAGATCGCAAGGCGCGGCACTACAATTAACGGCGTTGCATACATGCTGCACCTATATATATATTTGTATATATTATGTACCGTAGTATATATGTATATCGCACGGAGAGCTTTGTCATATGTAAACCGGTGTATCCCTATATATTCCGTCTTACATCGTCCTTATCTGTTTCTATGTGTCCCTCGAGTATGTTTCCAAGAGTTTGCACAATTCATGTATGTGTTTGAGCACATACATATATATATGTATACGTGTATGTATTGATGAAACCTCGAGTTAATGGGACGGGAGAGCTTTTGAGGTTGACGCGATTCATATTCCGCTTGTGCCTATTCCTCCCGATCGCTCACTATTTATCGCCATTTTCCTCTGGTATTCCTCAACGACAGGAAATCCAACGGATCCTCTATCTTCCTATCTCTCTCCCTCTCCCCCTATATCATGTACGCGCGTCTTATGCAAATTGTTGTAAACCAGCGTACGGATGCGACACACGATGCATATTAATGCTTCTACATGTATACCACCACAGAGAGTCTACCCCGGGTCTTGATTCAGTCGTTCTTTGGCCCAACCCCCCTTATTTTCTCGTCTACTTTTTTTATCCATCCAAATTCCCAACTGGCGCGCTCAATTTTCAATCGCAAAATTTTCCGACCCACATATATATTTATACGGTATACATGCTAATCATTTACCGTGCTTCTTCCGGTTCATCCTCATTTGTCACGTCTCGTCGTAACCATGTCGGACGTAGACCGGATACAAGCAAACATTTCTACGTCAAAAATTTTCTCGACGAACAAATAATCGCACAACTGTTTCGATGTATGTAAATGCGAGTATGCGCGGACCGTATATACGACATGTAATATGAAGTGCGAGTTTTGTGTGTAACCGTAGAAGAGGTTTTGAGCCAAAGGATAACATACGATACTCGCGTATATAAATTCAACCCCTCGAGTTTAGCAAACTTTCCTCATTATTTATTCGCGATTCTCTCGACATATTCAACCGTTAACCCTTCCCTCTCTTCCGCCCCCTCCATTCCGCGACTCTCCGGTCTCTACCTGCTTATCATGCGGTTTTACTGTTTTAATTGAGTTTTCGATTCTCCCCTGTTGTTTCATCCCCTACTTTTTTTTACGTCTCATATTTCCCCGAATGTTCCTGCGTTTTTTTGTGCGAGTTTTTTCTATGAGCAATTGTCAGGTCTCCCTTTTCAATTAGAGACAACGAAAAACAAAACAGAAGCGTCAACATCACACTAAACTCTGTGTTATCGTGTTGTTTGACAAATTTCTAAAAAAAAACTGACAATCATGCGTAAATGAACGGGGGTACACGGCATACAATACAAAAAAAAAAACAAATCAAAATTTGTATCGCAAAAATGCTCTCCACAAAGTTAATTTCCAAAACTACTTGTAATTGGTGGAAAACGATAATGGCAAATCACTCACTTTATTCGGTGGCGTTTGAATTCCGTGAAACGGAAGATTTTCGTAAAATGTTTTGGTCTCGGGCTCAGGAAGGCTCTCCGAAACGCTGTCGACGTGATTATTGTTAGTTGATTGACCCGGATCTGTAAATATCAAACAGAAAAGGGGACAATCATTTTGATTTTATTCCATGGCTTTTTTTGTGAATTTTATTCGAGTTTCGTTCTCGTTATATGTGGCCACGTTGAATCTTATGGATGAAAACGTATGACGATGAACTATCGAGAAAATAAAAATCGCATAAATATTTATAGATATTTATATCTATGTATTGAATGTGATGTACCTTCGATGTGCAAGTGATCGCCTTAAATCACAAATATATAACGAGTGAAAATAACATCTTACGCTATAAAAATGGCTGATTTTTTTTTTCGACGAACAAAAACTATCACGTTCGACTATCATCGTAGAATAGAAGAAAAAAAAAAGATTCTTCATGTGTGTAGAGTCCAATGCAAGCACTATTTTCAAGCCATTCGGTTAAATATTGAAAATCAAGCATATAATGAAGTTGAAAAAAAGAAACAAATAAAATTGGATAAAAGCCCAATTTTTTTCGATCAAAAAATTAAACAGTTGTACAGATAATAGAAAAAAAACGTTCCATTTGGCTAAAAGTGATCTTTTATTTTTATCGGGCGCATTCGATTGACTCAAAAATGCACGATTTTTTATGAATTGCATACATACCTGCGCCAGGTTTTTTGCGCTTACGAGAAGCAACCGAGTTGAGGTTTATCGGTTGTTCGGGCAACGAGGGTCTGAGCTGCAAAACCCTCTGTTGATGAGACGGTGCTATTCTCTTGTAAGTCACGGCTGAATAATGAAAAATAAAAGTAAAAAAGAAAACGAAAAAAACGAGCAATGCATTGGCCAATATGGAAAAATAAAACGAAAAGAACCATGCTACGTGCGATAAATATTTATACGTAATAAAAAGGAACGACGAAATATTGACTAGAAAATGGAAGAAAAAAGAAAATTCTTTGGCGAGATGGTCCCCAACGAATCGTCGCCTCGGGGGTTTGATAAATCTGACAAACGCTTTTCCACCCCTTTTTCCATACACGTTTCGAATTTTTTTTTTTTATCTTCACTTTTTTTTTGTCGCTCTTACAACGCTTTTCGTCGAATATGTCTCTTCTTTCATATCCGTTCAATCCGTTTTGTTCGCTCCATACCCTTTGTCCCAGTGTATACATGTATATATGAGTATAGTGAAAGTGGATAGGAAAGATTGGCAGAGCAAAAGAGAGAAAGGGAGAGGGAGGAGGGAGGTGTATATAGAGAGTAAAATAGGGAGGAAAAAGTATAAAATATAGGAAACTCAAGCTCCCGAAGATAGCACAGACAGATTGCAATTTTGATATCCCACAGAACTTGCGACGTCAGTTGGAGGTGACAATATTATATCGATCCACGTTCCCTTTATTTCATCCTCTTCCTATCTTTGTAATCGTTCTCGTATCGGGAGACTTTTCGAGCGTATAAAGATATTGAGACAATGGGAAAGAAAGTAAAAAAAAAAAAAAATAACAAAAAGTGTGCCGCAGTTTTACCGGGCACTTTTGGAAAGAAACGAAAGGGCAAATATCGGATACTATTCCCTCTTTTTCACGGACCAAAAGATTCTTACGAAAAGTTGTTGTGATTGTGAGATTTATTATATTTTTCCACAACGAAATTCTCGTTGCTTTCGTTTCAAGGAAACGTTTCTCCTCTTGTTGTTGTTTTTTTTTTCAAAGAAAACAATTTATGAATAGGAACATTGTTTAAACGTTTAATTGTTTCCAAAGTACTAAGATGAGAGAAGTGAAGGATCGCGCGTTTAAAAAAGGGAATCCAATACTCACAGGTCTTGTCCCGCGATATCCCGGGAAAAGCGTCCGGTTCCTTGAGCTGGGATCCAAAGATTGCTCTAATCCTATTAGCACGTGCGATCATGCCTTCGTCATGCATAATCGATACGGCGCTAAGAGCTCGTTGATTAGATATTTCTTTATTTCCAGCCGCGCGCCTAAAGGGTCTTATCGGCTGTCGCACGATCGAGGGCTGCGGGCGATAGCGATCGTTTGTCTCGTAATCAATCGTGCGTATCCTCATTGTATCGTTTCTGGATGAACCCGTTAATCCGGAACGTAGACTGTGGGTTCGATTAATGTGAACGAGAACACCGGGTTTTAGGGGCCAACGAGGCGCAGGTGTCGGATGCAACGAAGTAGGTGATTCGTTGACGTGGGAACGCGATGACTCCGTTGGACTGGGTGGGCCACCGTCCGGGCTGCCATTATTATTTTTTTTTGTTCTTTTTAATTCCTTTTATATTCCCGATACCACAATTCGCTAATATTCAATTACGAGCATTCATTATATTTTTTGTTTACACTAAAAAAAAAACTCTCTACGTGCCATTTATACAATTGCGAAATCTTAGTCGTAGAATCCAGTGTAACAAATTTCAGAAATTAAAAAATAATCGAGTTTTTTTTTTTTTAGGAAAAAAACTTGATTTATACGATCGAGCCAAGTAACGAAAATTACAATTAAAAATTAAAGCTCTCATCAAACAAATCATTGAAATCTTCAACTAATTTAATTTTCGTCTGTTTTTAATTATTCATGGAAACAGAATCTTGGAATCTGTATCTACAAGCTCGGACTACTTTTCTACGTGACAATTCCATAATCAAGAACTTTAAAATCGGTGAGTTTTTATTTATGCCTATTTATTGTTAAGAAGAGTGATGATGTAAATAAAAAATAGAGAATCGCATATAATTTGAAAATAACTAAATATAATTTATTTCAAATTGTTCATCTATACATTGTTTGTGAGTAATTAAAGATCAAAATCGTATTTTTATCCATGGAGTTTAATGACGATATATAATAAAGTTTCCAATCGAATATAAATAAAATATAAGCACTCTTGATACACACTACTAATTGCATTACGCCATTAAACTCCATATAATAAATAGAATTTCAATTTTTAATTATCCATTAATTATGTAGATGGGAAATTTGAAGAAAACTGTATTCACTTATTTCGTTGTAAATAATATTATGTCCAAGTTTCATCCAATTCTCTACATTTTGATTTAGGTCCATCACCTTCTTTAAAAAGTATGTACGTTGATAAACCGAAGATTAGTTGCAAGATGCTAAAGCTCCCATAACCTTCTATATGCAAATGTGTATCGATGACGACCACAAAATGACTGTCACTTTGTTTTTGAGACTTCGATACACGATTTCCATAACCGACACCAAGTTTCGTCGCATTTTTATTACACGAGGGTGAGTTTGACTATGAAGAATTACAGTTGGAAAAGTAAATTCTCCCAAGAATAATAAAATAGAGTCGAGGAAGGGGAAGGGGAGGTATAGATGGTGGTGAAAACGTCCTGGCTATTATCTCATATATAATACCGCGAAAGTGTTTCATGTTCTGTACGTGTTTGGAATGACGCGTTGTAGAAGAAGATACACGTCATATGAATGTACATAAGCGTGAAAATATGGGGCCACACGTTACGCCCTTTTGTTTGTCGTAACTTTGCAGGTGTATACAAACAGAAATGATGGTCAAATGGTCGAGTGGAGAGGCACTGATAAGCAAATTTATTTAGGTCTGTGCTTAGCTCGAAAAGTTTTGTTTGCTCGGTATATAGTTGTAATTCTTGACGGTTGTTCTTAACTGACTCTTTGCAGGCAAAAAGTTTATCCTTGAGTAATGGAAACGCCATCGAGAAAAAGCGTCTTCAAGAGTCACTGAATGAATATTGAATGAATTTAGGGTGAACTCGGAATTTGTATCGGAAAGAGTCTCAAAGCGTTTTTATAACAAATTTTAAATGAATTCAAGCCGAATTTGTGATTTATGTGCGTCGAAAAGTGTCTTTAAAATACACCTTGAATGAATATTGAACGAATTTTAACTGAATTTGATGTTTGTACGTGTCGACATATTATATATAAATACAGAGGGCGAGCGAGGGCTCGGTGAAACACGTATAATTTAACGTCTCCGTAATTTGTGCTTGCGCCGAGAGGCCGGGTAGTAATTTAGATGAAATAGAGGAAAAGGGGTGTTGTATACACGAGGTATTGCAATAAGCTCGTATAGGGTGAGAGTGCACGCGAGTTTTATTGTTGCTTTTAAATCCTTGATGTCTTGGGACTCGAGGTAGTAAAACCTTTTCCTACACACACACAAACATGCACACACAATGTATACGTGCGTGTGTGCATGTGTATATACATCAAAGTTTCGACCATATGAGAATGCATTTTACTATAATAATGAAAAGGATGTTCGTCCTGTACGAATTACCGAGAGTGCCTGAAGTGAGAATTTCCAACCCTTCGTTCGTTTGGACGAACAAACAGAGCAGGGGAAAACGATGATGATGAGGGTTGATGAGAGTCTGATCGGTGCCAAACATATAAACGCCTCATTTACTCACCGATCGCGAAAGTACACATGCTCCCATATACAGGACATTCCAAGACTAATTTTCCATTCCCTTTATTTGTTCTTCGAAATGTTTTCGAATTTTTATTGTACCCCATTTGGTTTTCCTCGAAATATTTTCAAGCTTTTCTCGTTCCTCTTTCATTTGTAATATTTTGAAAAATTTAATGTATTACATTTTTGTATAAATAATATTCGGAAAATTAGAATGGTTTTTCAACGACCACGATATTTTGGGATCCATTTTATGGAATTGTCAATTACGGTAAAAGGTTTAATGAAAATTTAGTGACTCATTATTTTGCGATAGCCAGACGACACTGAGATCTCGCTCAGGGTTCAAGTTCTTTTTTTGAGACGAAGAAAAATATCTGTGGTCTGGAATTTTTCATATGCTTGTACACACGTATATTATATGGGATCGTAAAAGCGTTCACGACTGACCTGTTCTACGTGTGTTTTGTTCTACGATACGGCTGTGCATGTATGAGGCGAAAGAAGATGATGCATAATTTATTCAACACACTCCTGGGAACTGTCAGAGATTTGAGGGGTAACGTTTTCACGAGAGTCCATTACTCCAGATTCCACTTTCGTAATCCTATTTATATAAAATTGCAGCGAATTTCCGATATATCCATGGACATTATCTTTTTACGATGATCCTCGAGTGATATTTTATCGTAACGGTTAATTGGAAAAGTATTCACGAGTGTAATTATAATATTAAGAAAATAGCATTAATTCTGATAAATTTTTTTAAGTTTTCAAATAACGAACAAGTTTTTTTTTTGGAAAATCAAGTACGAAAATGGACCGAGTACAGAATAACGATGATTAGAAGTTCAATGGGACAAAAATAATGTTGTGTATTAAATATACATAGAAATAACTAAAAAAAAAATATTTACAAATTTTCAATTATAAATCAAGTTTTTTTTTTCGGAAAATAGGTCATTAAGAAAATGAATCGCGCAAAGAATGACGATCATTCGAAATTTAATGAGATCAAAATAACTTCGTGTATAAAATATAATAAGTGAAAAAAATTATTTTCAATGATAAATCAAGTAGGAAAATGAACTACGCAGAATAACGATGATTAGAACTTAAATAAAATCAAAATAACTTTGTACAAAATAATATACGAAAATAAGTAAAAAAAAAAAAATTATGTTCAAATATAAATTAAGTTTTTTTTTTTCGAAAAACAGGCAAACACGAAAATGAACCGCGTAGAATGACGATGATTAAAAGTTTAATGAGATAAAAATAATTTCATGTATAAAATATACGGAAATATCTGAAGAAAATAATTTCGTTCTTAACGTGGGTAAGGCGAGGAGGGGGGTGGGGGAGGGGAGGGGCGCTAGTCGTCGTCATTCCGGTCGGGCGTTCAGTGCGTTCTAATTGAAAATCTACCGGTTAGCTCCCAAGTACGTAAGCTCATGGGAATATATATGGTATATGAGTATATACTGCAGTATAGATGGGGGAAGGTTTTGTACACACCCGAGCTCTCTCGTCATTAGAGAATTCTCGAGGACTCTTGGAGGGGACCCGCGAAAATGCAAATTTTCACGCACGGTGCTACAAGCCCGAGTGTACGCGAGAGTGTGTACTCGTACGTGTATTTATTCATGTATATTGCGTGGATGTGCGTTTGCCGACTCTAATTTTTTTTTTCTCTCTCGTTCGCAATTTTTTTATACTCTCTCGCAAGAATTCACAAATTCTCGAGAGCAAAATACGGTTAAAAAAATTAAAAAAAAAAAAAAAAAAATGCGCGAAGGGTGCTTATGATTTTTACGTGTACAACTCTCGAACAAATCGAGTCTAGACTCTGTAATTTTTTGCTAATATTATTATTATCAATTTAATATATATGGAAGACAATTGAACCTGGAACTGAGGGACGTATGTATTAAAAAAAAAAAAAAAAAAATTAGCAATAATAATAACAACACACACAATTCAGCATGCATACAATAGATAAGATACGGAAGCCTTGAAAGAAAGAAAAAAATAATCATGCTCTCCATTTTCTACCTTCACAATGCCAATCCCGAGATAATAGCCATAAAAATATGGTTGCGTTGAAAAGCAGTTTGCTACGAGGGAAAAAAAAAACGAATTGCTCGATGATAATTTGAATACTTGGATGAATTGTGGCTTACAAAAGTATTAAAAAAAAAAAAAAAAAAAAAAACGTATTTTTATATCAATATATGTGACTTATGTTCGGTACTTACTGCTCACGTTCCTCCATCTCGACCACCCGATTACTGTCTGTGTGTTTGTTTTAGTAAGTCCAAATTAAAAAGCAGAAAAAACAAAATGAGAAACGCGTTAGTGAATAGTTATGAGCCAAATTGGCGAGGGACTTTTTTATATGCCGAAACCGTGACTTCGAGAATAGGCAATTATGAAAATTGTGTAGACACATTTTGTGGCATCGTTCGATCCAATTGTATTCTCTCGAAATCACGGAAAAACGGCAAATTCTCATGCCAATTATTCTTCTTAATGCATCTATGCGTTACGTAATGTATTCTTAATTGCGAAAATTCATGAAAAAAAAAAAGAAAACGAACGAAATATACAAATAATTCAACGTGATACTTGAACATTACGACGACGATACGAACTTCGATGATTAGGCGACATGTTAACATCCGGTCTCGCGTATGCGATTATTAATTACAATTAGTCCGACACTCGATCACCGTGCATAGTGTCATTTTTGCTCACCCTAAATCATGGTACAACCACACGATTATTTTTCATTAATAATTTATCAAAACATACCATTTTTAACAGAACACAAAAAAAATGAACAAAAATTTTTTATTAAATCTTTCAAGATTTATTATATTCGTTTGAAAAGGAGCTAATAAAACGAGGAATACTGGCGATTCTTTTATTTCACTGATTCTATTCGCGATGGTATTTTCTCTGGATTGCCTTTTGCGCATTAATAATGAATAAAAAAAATATATATATACAACAACACGGCAGTAGGGAACAAATATATTAAAAAATGTACTCAATCTCAAAGAGACGCTCTCTCTCTCTCGTCTATTTATCTCAACTCATTATCAGTTATATATTTATTTATATATGTATATTCGAGGTA
>JABMBV010011643.1:0-17833 GCA_018906735.1 Mesochorus sp. PSUC_FEM 10030011
TATATATATTAATATACTGGAGGGAGGATATTATTTCCCTCCGTGTCGTTAGACTCTCAAGAAGAAAACAACTCTTGCCCGGTTTACCAACCACCTAGGGAACCACTGCTAGCCTTGCAGTCGAGTTGCTGCCTCTCGGGATCAGCATATATCAACCCAAACTCATTGACAAATTCATAAAATTTGCCGGAAGATTGAAAGGCCAATTCCGCTACGATGAAATCAACCGCCAAATTTTGCCGGTAGCTAAACAGCAGAAGAAATACATTGATTAGACATTTTTTTTCTCTTAATCCTATTTCGTGTTGTTATTTTTATTAAAAAAAAAAAAGAAAAAAAAATTAAAAAAATTATATATGAACTGATAATGTTTTTAACTCGTTGTTTTCAAAATCCTGAAACAGAAATCTCAGTATCGTTAGACACAAGCAACGATGATCAAGCTTCGTCAAGAGAACTCCTTTGCACACAGTGAATAAAAATTACTGAAAAGCATTTTCCTCGGGAATTTCATAATTTATGATATTTGTAGATCATGTCACAAATATTTGATTTCTTTTTTTGTGACGTGAACTACAAAATTAGGCGTACGTTAATTTCTTTACAATTTTAATCAAGACTGAGTTCGTTAAGTTTTAAGAAATAACTTTTCATGGTTAGTCAACAAAAAAAAAAGAAAAGAAAAGAATCGTCAATTCGTATCTCGTTGATTTATATCAACTAAATTGACACGAGGAGCGAAAAAAATCTGATGCACGCAAAAACTAAAAAAAAAAATACATATCTTTGGATACCTTGGTAATTTCACCGATTCTTGATGTCTCGTTAATAATATATACAAGTTATAGATCTTGATCGTAATATCGTGATGTCGAGAAAGAAAAACGAAAAAGCAAGTGTGAAAATAAAAAATGAAAATGAATACATACGACTTGATCATCTGCTTGAGAGAATTTTTTCGCTCTCTGGCGATGAACCAATCTATCAAAAATCCTGCCATACGGGGTGCAACCCCATAAAGCTTGAAGAAAGAGTGATAATTTCCGAGCCACCATGCGGATCGTACTTTGAGAGCATGTTTAACGCACTCGTCACTTTTATCTTGATTACTCAGGGAGGCCAAGATCGTTGTGAGATCTGGAAACAAACAAAAAAAATGAAAACCAAAAATCAGAAAATATTTTTTAACATTCTCGTAGCGACGATGCGAAAGAATCGTGCGTTTTCTAACCTTGAGTATTTTTGGTGAATATATAGTACAGAATACGGTACGCGATGAATTCGCAACGATTCTCACCGCCGACGTCCTGGTAAAGCATTTTCAATTGTGTCTGACACTGATTAAATTCTTCGTGATCACCGCGCTCGAGAGCTACACGAGCGTGGGTCTCGTAAACGCGGACGGTAAAAGAATCGCGAATTCCTTGAACCGTAAGATCTTGTCGTATGGATTTAAGTTGATCACAAGCGTATCTGTAGTCCTGTTCCGCTACCCAGCGTTTCTTCACGTGAGCCAGAGATGATTGGAGTACACTTACCGGTCGCACCGCGGATGCAGCTGGAGCCTGGAAAAAAAAATATCAATGTCGTTAAGATTAACGTAATTTTGTGTTCCAGGAAAGAAAGAAAGAGCGATGAAAAAATAATTACCGAGGTGAGACGGAGATAGGGCTTCTCAATATCTCTACATGTACCGACAATGTGAAGTCCTGTGAAGTCGAAGTCCGCTGCAACGTCGTCCCTGGTACAGCTGTTGGTTGTTCTAGATGTGAAATCGTGAAAGCGCGCAGCGCGTTGTTGAAGCTTTTCCTTAGAGCCCAATTCGTCCGTATTTCCTGTAGCTAAACCAAACTCGGAATAGAAATGTGACTTAGTCTGTTTAGATTTCTTCGTTTTCTTGGCGCTGTGATTTGTCTTGTTGTTGTTGTTGCGACTCGATTTTTTCGTTTTAGACGATTTATGATCGTAATTACGATCACTAGCGTTGGACGAGGACGATGTGCTACGGCGATATTTCCTCGGTGGTGGACTGTGCGATCGGGAGCGCGATCTCGTTCGGGATTTGGATCTTCTGTGTCCAGCAGAGAGACGAGCGCCGAGCCTGGCCCCAAGGGAAGTCGAGAGGCCCGGCTTGCGCAAGCCTCCCTGCTGCCCGCTCGACAATCCTGAATTATTCGTCGCCAATTTGCTCGGTGTATTTTGTTGGGATTTGATCGTCATTGTCATGCGTTCACTGTGGATACTCGGTAACGGCTCCTTGTCCCAATCCTTGACCCACAGCGAGCCGTCATTCGCGGCGCATGTTATTTTACCCTTTAATATTATTTCTATCTGATCCTTGTCGACGGCCGTCTTACATTTTTCGTAACAACGGTTCACGTAGTTTTTCAGGCTGTCCGGCCAATCGCCAACCGGATTTTGATTCGCGACGATCGCAGGCGGTGTACCTACCGTTGTTGGCTTACCAATAGCCGGCGATGCGATCGGATTTACGGCTGGCACGGATTTCGTTGCTGTTTTATCGGCGGTCGGTAGCGGCGGTACGGCGTTCGGAATCGCCTCGTTCTGTACCGGTGGCAACGGTGGCAATTCTACTTTCGGACTCGTCAATGACGGATACGTCGTAGTCGTCGTCGTCGTCGGTGTCGAGGGGCCGTTGTTCGCCTGAAAGTTGTTCGACTGAGCCGCTACGTTCTTGTTCTTACGACGTTTTTTCTTCGCCGCTCCGCTGTTGCTCGATGGCGTGAATCCCAGACCCGGCTTTTTGTTTTGCAAGTTCATACGAATTTGATTGTTGAACACTATAATATTAAAGACAATCGTGAGTTCTTTTTCATTAAGGATTCTCGTTGTCAGATATTTATCTTCGATTTAATACTGAAAAATAAAATCTTGTAAACACTCACTAGAAGAATCATTCTGGGTGTCGTTCCAATGATTGTACGAATACGGGGTGTACATGAACTGCGACTGATGCTGCAAAGGCTGTGGAGGCTGCTGATTATTGTGCTGTAAGTTGGATTGCACTGGCGGTGGTGGCCCAGGTGGTAAGGGTGGCAATTCGGCGTCGTCATCCAGAGGTATCGGAGTTCCTGGTATTGGCGGTTGCTGATGAGGCTTCCCCTGATTATTCTGAGGGATTTGCTGCTGCTGTTGCTGCTGCTGCTGCTGCTGCTGTTGTTGTTGTTGCTGCTGCTGCTGTTGCTGTTGTTGCTGCTGCATAGGCTGTGGATTAAAAGCTTGTCCGTATCCAGGCATCATTCCTTGAGGATAGTAAAACATTTGTTGCTGAGGATTGTACCCTTGTCCGTATATGGGTCTAAAAAATAAAAAAATATTTCAAAATTATACATTTGATAATATGCGCTCGAAATAGAAACACAAGTAGAAATAAATCATTACCAATAATTATAACACAAGTACTACAATTAGAATCGCTAAACTTTGATGCTTTAAATATTAACAGATACAAGAATAATAATTGTAGCAGGCGCAAAGACATGATTTTCTTGTTTTTTTTTCCAGGAGACAATTAATGGTTTATTGAAAAACTATGATCAACGTTAATTGGTACATATTTCCATGCATTTGTACAATTTTTGTTGTTCAAAAATATTTCAAAATTTCAGAACGGCAGTTGTATTCTAGAAGGCTTTTTTTCTTGTGCGTCAGTTGCAGTGGACATGATAACTCGAGAACAGTTCATTCGAAATCAAAATTTGAAAAAAAAATTCATTAATTTATTGCATTGGCTAAGGCCTAAACAAAGGTTTTTAAATTTTGTTGAAAAATAAATTTTTGATAACGAAAAAATCAAAAACTTAGCACTTTAAAAAATTAATTAAATGTTAATTAAATTTTGTACTTTTTTGCATTTTTTAGAAATAATAATAATTGGAATATTGGGGAGTTTTACTTGCACACTTAATACAGGTTTTTACAAGTCACCCAGCCAATTTCCTTCCTATTTACTTCCTACATTTCTCTATTCTTCTTTCTACTTTCTCCTAGGTGGGTGAAGATACCAGAGTGTTATAAATAGCCATTCCTTCCTAACCTCAATCTGTATTGTATTTGCACTAGGGCCAGGGAAACTGTGGAAAACCTGGGCCGATACAGTTGGAGCTTTCAACAATTCCTGGATATTACTTCTAATAAATTCGAGCAGCAATACCCATTCGTTAAGAAAATCGTCTCCTGTTCAGGGGTACAGAGCGCAAATCAGCGCATGGCTCGAGTGGTCACCGATCCGAGTACTGGCCGAAGCCAATGCTATTCAACTTCGGCAACCACCCGAGCCACACACTAACTCTGCACCCACCACTACCAGTGACAATTGGAATAATTTTTTCTATTAATATAATTTCAATGAATATCGATTATTGGAGTATTAAAAAAAATTATGTTATTTAAGGACTTTTTGTATCAATAAAAAAACACGATATTTTTTATATAACGCGATATAAGAACACGAAGAATACAATACTATTGATTTTTGGTCAACTCGAGGGAAAAAATTTTTTTCACTCGAGTTTTTTGATTCGAAAAATATTTAATATGAAATTGTTAACAATATGAATATTTAACAAAAATCGATTTTATTGTAAATCGGTTGTTAAAAATCATTTTTTTTCCAACATCGCCCATCACTAAAAATGTGTGTGTATATGTGCGCGCGCTTAGATCCAATGTGTAATGGAAAATGGACGACGACGACGAGAGTCGACGAGCTTACCCAGGAAAAGGCTGGTAAAGATGCATGTTACCCGGGGGTGGGTATTGCCAGGCCATATTCGTCATCGAATTAACGTTGTGATGATGCTGCTGCTGCTGCTGAAATGGCTGTTGCGTCTGTTGGGAGGCGACAGCTTCACTTTCCGACATGATTGCGCACGGACGTGATCCGTAAATGCTTTTTTTTTTACAACGAAGCTTCGACCTACCCTGAGTGAGTAAAATTTCCGCAGCTCTTCTTCTTTAGCGCGCGAAACCTCACACACACACACACATACACACAGAAAAAGGAGTTGGGAGAAACGTACTCGAGGCAATGAGCTATTAAAAATATACACCGCGTAATTGATATTTTTTTTTTCCAAGATTTATAATGCCACTGCAAGAAAAGCACTAACTATCGACCATAGTGGAGCAGCCATTATAACTGCGATTTTCACTTCGGGTTTTCGTTACGTAGAGACTTCGGCCGTTTTCGGCTTAGTTCGGATTTTTTTTTTCGACTCGTCAAAGATCGATCGATCGAATATCGAATCTATCGAATGCAATTCATATTTCATTCGTGGACAACTTTACGCATAATAAAATAACCGGCATCTGCGGCATCGTCTCGTTATGGCGACCCTTTTTAATTTTAGGTTAATGAAACACAATAAATTAATTTTTTTGCGATTTCGCAATCGCTATCGTATAAAAAATGTATTTTCTATGGGATTTCAAACTGCTACTGATTCGAATCCCCTTTCACAAGTTGTCAAACTTTCAAACGGGTAAGTTAATTTTTTCTCTTCTTTACTATTTCTAACCTATTCACATGTGATTTTTTTCTCATAATTTTTTTTTCGTAAAAATATTAACTTTAATTAAAAATGTTAAAGTCAAGACTAAAGACATTCCATAATCATTAATTCAAAAAATATCGAAAAATCCATAAATTCAATAAACATTATTTTATCATCTCGTCTGAAAATAATCGTAAAAAGAATAGTAATAATTAATTAATTTAGTCAATAAGCATAGAAATGTTTTTTTTTAAAAAAAGGAAATCTACAATTTTTTTTCTGCATGTATGCCCATTTGTTTTACAGCAAATTGCTCCAGTTATCGACTGGAAAATATGCTTGTCTTGCTGATGGAAGTGCGGTGGCTTCGCTGGGTGAAACGTCGGTCATGGTCACAGCCGTCAGTAAAACAGCAGCGGGTTCCTCGTCGTTTCTTCCACTCATTGTGGATTATCGACAAAAAGCTGCGGCGGCAGGAAGAATACCAATGAATTTTATGCGTCGGGAGCTCGCCCCGAGTGAGCATGAAATTCTTACGAGTCGACTGATAGACAGATCTGTGCGTCCTCTTTTCCCAGAAGGATATCGTTACGACACGCAAATAATGTGCAACATGCTAGCGATCGATGGTTCCAACGATCCTGATATAGTAGCAATAAACGCAGCTTCGACTGCGCTCATGATATCAGACATTCCGTGGAACGGTCCAATCGCGGCGGTTCGAGTAGGTTTAATCGATAACGAAATACTGATAAATCCAACGAGACGAGATATGCAAAAGAGTACATTGAATCTAATAGTGACGGCTACCAATCAAAATTTAGTTGTGATGCTAGAGGGCTCGGCCAACGATATTCTCGAACAAGATTTGAAAAAAGCCCTTAAATTGGGAGTCAAAGAATGTCAGGGTATAATAAGAGGCATTCAAGCTTTGGCTAAAACCTGTGGTAAAACAAAGAGAATTATACCAGCTGTAGAGGAAACGAACGGAGATATTTCCAATAAGATACAAAATTTTGCTGAGGACAAACTGCGCGAAATATTTACAAATTACAAGCACGACAAAGTGTCGCGGGATGTTGCTCTTAATGATCTTAGAAACGAGACGATAAACTTTTTGAAGCAAGAACAACAGGTTTTGGCTACGAACGCTATTATCGATATCTTTGGACAACTTGTCAAAGAGACCTTCAGATCGCTTATATTCGAAAAAAATTTACGGTACGTTGTTTCAGTCATACCTTTTTTCATCGATTGCATTCCTTCAAATACTTTTTGACGTTTCTTAAAATATTTTTCATCATTGTTTGTTGTTAAAATTTGTAAATTTATTAATGATATTCGTAAATTATTATTTTTTACGTATGTTTTGTTAACGTTTCAAAATCAAGAAACGCGGAAGTCTCTTAATGCCGAGTTATTAAAAGAAAAAATATAAAAATAAATATGTGATTATATATACAGTTGTGACGGTCGAGGAATAAGCGATTTGCGAGACATCAAATGTCAGGTGGATATGTTCAAGCCACTCCACGGTTCGGCACTTTTTCAGAGAGGACAGACTCAGGTATTGTGTACAGTGACGCTGGATTCTTTGGAGAGCGCCCTAAAATTGGACACGATCACAATGCTTACGAGGTAAAATCACTGGTCTTACTATGTTGCTCTGAAATACAAAAAAAAAAGAAAATTTCGCTCGAATTGTAATTATTATATGTTCTTGCCAAAGTGGATTGAAAGAGAAAAATTTCTTTCTCCATTACGAGTTTCCTCCTTATGCAACAAACGAAACTGGACGTACCGGACCTATCGGACGAAGGGAAATGGGTCATGGTGCTCTTGCCGAACGTGGCTTGAGACCAGTACTCCCAAAAGATTATCCGTTCACGGTTCGATTGACCAGTGAGGTTCTCGCGTCCAATGGTAAGTGTTAGAAAAAAAAAATTGAGTAATAATACTAGTTATAACATTAAGAAAACTTGCAATTAGATTTATGATGCAGAGATTTTGTATTCTATTGTAACAAATGGAAATTTGAATCTTTTATTAAATATTTCAGGTTCGTCGTCAATGGCTTCCGTTTGCGGCGGAAGTCTCGCACTTTTAGACGCTGGTGTACCGATATCAAGCCCAGCAGCGGGTGTAGCAATCGGATTGGTCACAAAAGTTAACCCGGATTCGAATGAAATTACGGACTATCGAATTCTCACGGATATTCTCGTAATTACCATTTGTTTGTTCTGTTTTCTCTATCAATATGTGCATACATCAGTGTTTTTCAAACGATTAATTGATATTTTTAGGGTATTGAGGACTATCTCGGTGATATGGATTTCAAGATAGCCGGAACAAAGAAGGGAATAACTGCTCTTCAAGCGGACATAAAGTTGGCTGGTTTACCATTGAAAATTGTCATGGAGAGTATATCTCGGGCCATTGCAGCGAAATCTGAAATCATAGGGATAATGAGCAGCACGATATGCAAACCGAGAGAGGGCAAGGACAATATGCCCATCACGGAAAGTATGCAAGTTCCTGCGCATCAACGTGGCAAATTTCTTGGTGTTGGTGGGCAAAATCTTAAAAAGATACTTGTCGAGACCGGAGTTCACGTGAGTTTCGTCGATATACGATTCTAGCGAATATTCCTCGAACGATCGTTTATTTGTTCTTCTGCTTATTATTTTTCAGATATATGCTCAAGACGATAATTCTTATTCGCTCTTTGCTCCGAATTCTGAAGCGATGAATGAGGCTAAAGAGATCATAGTATCGTTGCTGAAGGAGGAAAAAGCGCCGAACTTGGATTTCGGGGGAATCTATACGGCAAAAGTCGTTGAAATTCTGGAAACTGGAGTATTGGTGACTCTCTATCCAACCATGTCACCGGCATTGTTGCACAACTCGCAATTGGATCAGCGCAAGATAAATCATCCGAGTGCCCTCGGTATCGAAGTTGGACAAGAATTGCAGGTCAAATATTTTGGTCGTGATCCAGTCTCTGGTAACATGAGACTCTCGCGAAAGGTTTTACAATCACCGGCAAGCTCAGTCGTCAAGAATTTTACGTCCAGATGAGATTGGGATTGGATGAAGAAAAGTTGGGATGAACATTTAACGAAGTGTCTACACAATGATATTCTTGCGATAATCTCGGCTTGAGATTATAGACTTTATTTGTACGATCTTCGAGAATAAGTCAAATAAATCTGTATATGTGTATCTATGTCGAAAGCCATGAAAAAAAGTGTTCAGGGCATTTCTTCAAGATATTGGAAGAGAATAATGATCGATGCTCGCATTAATTGTTGGCCAGAGGGAACATTTTCTTGGAAGTGCGAAAGTGCTTTTTTTCGATAAAATGATCAAGTGGAATGATCGATGAAAATTTATGGGTCAAATAAACAATCAAATGAATAATCTTCCATTCATTACAAAAAATTTCAAATTACTATGAGCTGGCGAGCAAACATTGGTGCACAAAAAAATCCCTTACGTAAAAATAATTTTCTAACTTTTTCTTCTCGTTTTATACAGACAATTCTAGACGAGGCGCAGATTTGTAAATAGTTTGTACGTTCAATCGCTGACGATCAGCCGAGCTGTAAATATATAGCCTTGAAAACAATACACGCAGAGGGTGTCTGTCATTGAATTATAGTCGGTGAAAAATAAAAATTGACGATCGTTGACCAACATGATGGATATAAAACGTATATTTTATCAATTGATTCTCAGGAGAACGTCGACTTTTTGCCTGGCAATGGTATGCTCAGCAATGTTTTTCGAGCGTGCTTACGATCAAGCGTGCGAATACATATTTAATACAGCGAACGATGGTGTGAGTGAAAAAAAAAGAAATAATAAAATTGTTTTTAATATTTGTCACGATATGGCTCGAGATCGATTGAATTTTTATTATTCGCTCGATTGTACATAATTTAATGCGTGACTTAAAAGTCGCAAAGTCACAAATATTATAATATTTCATCAATATTTAATTCACGTATCGATGTTGTGTCGTGCAGAAACTTTGGATGCATATAAAACACAAGTACGAGGAAAGACCCGATCAAGCTAACCATTTAACCTCGACGATCGAGACGACCTCTCAAGACTCTTCGGAGGCTGCGACTAGTTCGAAAAATTCCAAGACCTAGAAATAAGTATAATCAAATACTCCATAGAAAAATGTTTTTTGCCTCCTCTTTTTTTCTGTTGCGAGGAATTTCACTCGTGTAATTCCTTGACTCGTTCAGTTGGAGGATACATTGAGTTTTAATTTACTTAGAAAAATTTAACTGAGACAAACCATTAAAAAAATTTCTAATTTCTGGCGTCGACCGATTAAACTATTTTAGATTCAACTCATTTAAAATAGTGAATATTGGTAAGACGAATATTTTGTTTCAGACTCGAATAAAACTTTACTTTTATACAAACTTTACACAAAAAGTGTCAATTAATGCGAACAAGTGTTTTTAACATCAATGCCATGAATAAATGTTTAAAAAATATAAATAAACATATAATTAAAAAAATCAAGTTTATATAATTTCAATTAAATTGAGAAAGAAAAATTATTATTTTCGTTATATTCCTCGCTGATTTATCTTTGTTGTACAAATAATTTCGAATAGGTCATTATTTATCCTGCGGTTGTAATTAATTTCTCTATCATTCCATAGTCGTGACGCTAGAAATTTTTTTGTGACATTCTCCGTGCGATGTCCCCGCGTAAAATGTTCATCGAATTTTTTGTGATATCGAGTATAGCGTCAACGGCTCTGGGGATAGCCCCAAAAATAAAAAAGAGCTACGCCCAGTTCGGTGCTCTCGGGTGACGAGCTTCGGAAGAAAGGAATAGGAAAAAGAAAAAGAAAAAAGAACTTGACCGAGCGAGTTATATTTATATCGGGGTTGATCGAAACAAGACGGGATTGCTTCGGAGATGAGGTTTTTTTTTCTTACTGTCAGCTGTTAATCGAACGTTTTTTTTTAACTTCAGTATTCTATTGCATACAATTTCAATGAATTATCGATCTCGATGCTTGTTTTACATGCCAGGCACGTTCTTACAATGAACTCGAGAGAGAATAAGAGAATAAAAAAAAAAATTATTGTTTTGAGAGGCAAAATTGAAATTGAAATAATGATAGAGGGGTAAAAGTTTTTGAAGTTCGTGAGATACAGCAGGGGGTGATGAATGGTAAAAATTTTGTTAAAAATAAATCAGAGATCAATAATCGTTGGTTGAGCCAAAAGAGAATGGAGTTTGGAAAAATTCCAAATGAAAATAAGACAAAAAAGAAAAATATCAACTGCCTCGGTTTCGTCTCGAGTGTGTAGCCCATAAATTTTCTCAAAGATGTAAAGGCTCAGCGGTGGCGTCGTCGTGGTTCGAGGGCGGCGGGGGCGTCTTTGACGTAGTTCGCTAATTCTGCTTACAAAGAAAACTGTCCGAGATCTCGTCTGGTCTAGGTGGTGGGGATTCGATTTCCTGGAGGAATTCCGGGAGTTTCTTCTGGCACGTAGTTATAGAGAGAACGAAAAAGACGAGGGTACGTTAGTCCTGTTAGGCAGTCGACTCAGTTGAATTCATCTCGTCGAGAGAGAAAAATCACCCTCTTTCGTACTTTAAAAATTGCCCTCGCACCTTCGTCGTGTCAACACACGTGTTGGAATTTTTCTTGGCAAGAGATACACTACAAGAAACGAAATAGATTCAATAGAAAGAAAATATAAGCTCGATTCGATCGTGAAATAAAAAAATAATAATTAAAAAAACAAAAAAAAACAAGTGTCCAGGATGCCGAACGCAGCTCACGAAACGACAAACATTCTCACGACGTATTTTATCCTTATTCTTTTACTGGTATCACTGTGGCTATTGTACGCAGTATTTTTCTAGAAACAAAAAAATATATTTATATTACTGAGAGCAACGATACATTCACTCAAACGATATGGTGAGTCAAAATTTATTGTTTATTCATTTATCGTGACAATTGTCAAGTTTTAAAAATGTTTGAATACAAGCATTTTTTCCCGAAAAATAATTCTATTTTTGAAATAAATTTGTTTTTTTTTGTTTAATTTTAAATCCAAAACGAAATTATTTACTGTAAATGTTTCTTTCAATTTTCTCTGTGTACTATTCCTCATCCGGTGATTAATAAATAATTCATTTCATCATCGAAAATTGTGTGAATAATAATGTTGAGAATTGTCAAAAAAAAATTTTTTTTCTCATAAAAAGTGCTCGGGTTGGAGAACTCGCGCATTGAAATCTCTTTGGAGTGTGTCAAGATCATATACCACGCAATATTCAAGTGTCCAATTTTGAAGATCACCAGATCCGGGTTCTATCGGTCATCTTGAAGTCGAGTGGTATCTAGTATTTTTGGATCAATTTATCTGGACGTGGAGCAGTGAGAAAAAAAATGAAGCCTCTGAAGCTTGTATCTAATGTAATATCCAAGGGCACCAAAAATAGTTTTTAAATAAATTTTAATCGATTGAAATGAAACATTTTGAATGATATCTTGTATGAAAAAAAAAATTCTTCGTTAGCATAAGATAAAAAAAATACTCATTCATCAAATGAAGTACAGATGAATTAATAGTAAAAAAAATTCTGACGATTCGTTCCAACAACTTTACATTTTTTAATTCTTATTCTTAAACAATGGAACTTCCGGGTCAAATAATTTTCATTAATTTTTTCAGGGTTGACCCACGAAGCGTTGGTGGAGGCTAGTAACGGTCACCGGAGATAGAAAACCGATCTTGCTTCGACGATCTAATAAAAACACCGAGCTACAACATAAAAAACACAAAAAAATGTCCCGGTCCTCTCATCGTCGCTGGGATTATCCTGACATCGATATCTGCCCAACATCGAATATAGATTCGATTTATACACGCGAATTCTTTTACGTATCTAAACTGGGTAATCCCAGTGACGGGTTCATTCGTTAGAATAAGAGGCTTCTCCCCCGAGGAGAGAACGAGATATTGTGTAATGCGCGTGTAACGTGAGTAAACTCGTGAAACGAGCGTGCTCATCGATGATTGAGAGGCTCGAGGATAAAAAGAAGAAAAAAATATATAAAAAACTTTCTACGATTTGCATAAAACCTTGTAGTTTTATTCTCCTGTTTCCCAAAAATCCTAATGGCTCGAATATGAGAATAGAATAGAATTTATACATATAGAAAATAAATAATTTTTCTTAATAAAAAAAAAAATTACCAAAAGAAATCTTAGCTTTTATCTCAAATCTTATAGTTGTTTAGTTAAATTTTTCGAATATCTTCAAATTAACATCTATCGAGTGCTACCTCTTTCTTATTTGAATCTACCGAATCGAGCGTATCGCTGGCATCAGAAAAGCGAGAGTTAGTGCGCCAAATAAGAGATACAAAAAATAACGTCCGGATGTACACCGAAGTCGTTTCTCTTCTAGTCCTCGTTCGAAAATAGCCAATGATTCCAGCTCGAGAGCTCCGGGTATACCCGCAGTGAGAATCTAAACGCAAACAGGACGATATTTTTGGTCAGCTTCTTCCAGAAATAGACGAGTAACATAGGGTTCCCGTAAAATTCCACCTGGACAGCTCGACAGTGGAGGCGTGGTGAGAAATTCTTGGGAACTTCTTTTTTTATCGATCGAGAAAAATTTTTTTTTTTTACTGGAAAAAGAAGAAGAGAAGATAAAAGGAAATTATTCGTGAGTTTCGTTTGAATTTTAACGATCCCTCGCAGCAGAGAACAAAAGATTAAAAAGAGAAATAATTAAAGAAAAACATTCGAGTGAAATCGTGCACGAGAAATACAATATTGATAGTTATTTTCATTTATCGAAATCATTATCGTCACGTAATTATTTCAAGTTGCACGTATTTTTCACGCCGAATTTACGGATGTAATATACTTGGTTTATTTCTCATTGTTAATATTATATCCATCTGTTATCCAGAATTGTTTTGTAAGCGAGGCGCGTACGTGCTGTATCAACTTCGTGCCTTCTAGTTCCCTCCACATCGTGTCAGAGAGGCCCGGGGACGAGGGCCCCCCGAGGTGTCCAATGGGCCTTGCGATCGCACTTAAGGTAAGCATGAATCACGAGCTCGGCTATATAAGAGCTTGGTGTCGGGCACGTTTTTCCCACTCGGTTACCTTTCAATCGTCCAGACTCGCGAAGATTATCATTGTTGTCGTCCCTTTAAAGTTCATCGCTTCGTTTTTTCAACGCTCCAAAATTTTTCCTCGCATCTTGGCTCCGGTCTTAAAAAAATAATCATGAAGATCTCATTTCTTCTTATTAGTTGTCTCGTGATTGGTGCAATTGCGGCCGAAAGTTATACAAGCAAGATCAGCGACGCAGACGTCGATGCAATTCTAAAAAACAATCGCATACTAACGAATTACATCAAATGCATGTTGGGAGAGGGATCGTGCACCCCCCAAGGTCGTGAAATAAAGAGTGAGTTTTTTTCATTTTCTTATTTTACACGTGTTGTGTGATAATAACGAACATTTTTCGACTTTTGTCAGATATTTGATTAAAAAATGTTATTTCTTTATATAAAAATGAAACTAAGTTCGTTGATAAGAGCATCACTTGAGAACGACTAAACCGATTTGACTACTTTTTTTTTAATTGTCGTAATAGTCCGAGAAAGGTTCTTATGGGCATTAAAATTTGTAAATTTGACAGGAAATTTGAAAAATTTTAGAAAAACTAAAAGTGTTTTTTTTGATGAATTTTTATATGAACTCAAGACCACAACTCACAATTCGAACGATGAATATGCAAATTTTTTTTTCGTTTTCTTCATTATATTCCTCACAATTTTAAGGAACAAAAAATTTGTCATTGTTTTCATTGTTTTCTTAAACATTAATCTTTTAATAAAAAAAGAAATGTAAATAATGTTTTTTTTTATCGTTTTTACTCCGTTTACACACTTTCAATATCTTTCCACGAATTAAAATAAAAACAATGGCAAATATATTTATTGAAATTTAGACAGAACAACGTCTATCTGTCGAGAAAGCTAGCAAAATAAATTTGGTTTTTCGATAGTGAAAAAATTATTTTTGGAATACTTTTTTTAATGTTGATTAAAAATGTGTAAATATAAAAATTAAATTTAAAAATTAAATGTAGAAGTGATATCAAATAGTTCTAATATTTTACCATATTTTTAGCATAATAATTTTCATGTTTAAAATATAATCACGTAAAAAAAAACAATAAATCAAAAAAATATTAATATATCAAAAAATTTTAACCAAGATTCCAGTATCGTAATAAATTTTTTAAATGAATAACCGGATAAATAACACAATGAGTATTAGCATCACAAAAAAATGTTTATATAACATGAATTCAAAATGAAATATCTGACGCAGCGTTCTTTTGTACGAAAATAATTGCGTTCATACGTCAAAAGTCTCGGTGAAAGGACGGATATGGGTGTTACGTACTGTTAGGTTTTTTTGGGTGGGACCCATTTCTCCGTATCTGTTAGAGTCGCTAACCCCGAGCGAGCTCGACACTTTCTTTCGATTGCGTAACTGCCCCCGTCCCCTCTCCAGATCAAATCCCGCGCTAAAACTTTCACGATTGCATCCTAGTTTACTATAACCTTCGGCCGAACTGTTGCGTGATCTTAAATCTTGAACATTGAAAACCAGATGTGATAAAAAAAAAATTATCAGTTAGAGATACCAAATGGTTTGCAAAAGAAAAAAGTTGGCACGGTTTTCGTGAAACACGTTTGAATTAAACGTCATTTTTTGACTCAACGGAATTCACGTTCGAATAACACAACGACAATTTGTTCTTTCTTCTGCTGATAGAAACTTTACCGGACGCATTGGCCAACGGCTGCAGCAAGTGCAATAGTCATCAGAAATCCACGATCGATAAGGTGATCAATCATCTGAAAACGACGAGACAGTCGGATTGGAGTCGTCTGCTCAGAAAATACGATCCTAAAGGCGAATACGAGAAGCGTTTCGCGGCTTCACACGTGGCCTGAATGTGAATAACAGCCACGAATTTGTGTAATCATTTAAAGTCCAATCGCAAAAAAGGTTACGCGAGTAAAACGTTTAATTGGTGATAAAAAAAAGAAATATATTTATATTTATATACCCTCGCACGCTCTTTGTATTCTCGTTGAAATACTTATTTTACTGGTGTACAAATAAGACGAGACACAAAAATGAATTTTCATATTGGATTTCCAATTTATAATGTTTTTTATAATACCAAGTTTCATCACGATTTACGATAGACAGATAATATTTCAGAATCGTTGATGATTATTCGATTCGTCTCTTTTTCACCAATGACCCAAGCTGAAAAAAAAGTTATATGTCGATTAGAATTTAAACAATCGTGCATACTGAAAAAAAAACTATTGTAAATGTGACTGATGCATTGAATTTTTACCTCTGTAGTATAAACGACAATAAAAAAAATAAGATAAATAATTGAATTCTTTTTATATTGAGAAATGTTTTCTCAAACTATCATCTACGAATAAATAATAATAATAATAATAAACGGAGAAAAAAACGTCAAGAACTCACGAGATCCGAGATGGCTGGCAAATTGTTGGTCTGATCGGCTACGGAAGTTTCCTGCTCGCGACTTTCCTTCGTTTGACTCGATTTCTTCATGTTTCTGTGCTGTGGAAACGTTGGCATCAGCTTTGGATCACAAGCTGTGAATGAAACAACTCATTTAGAATAAATATTTGACAATTCGTTTGTAACGAGAGTTATACGATAAACACTAACGCAACGGTGCCTCTTTGAAGTAACTGCTCTGTAAACATTCTTCGGCTGTGGCACGTTTCTTCGGATCGTACATGAATAGAAAATTCAATAGTCTCAGACCGGCTGCACTCAACCAAGGAAATCTTTGTTTGAGATTGTTGTAAGGCTGTTGTTTCAGGGTGAAATTCTGAAGTGCTGGCAGCGAGTTGAACTCAGGCCAGATAGCCTCGCTCGGCGTTCCAAGAAGATCTACGATGAGCTCGAGCTGTGCGATTTCTGATCTTCCTGGCAAAAGTGGCTTGTGACCCAGAAGTTCGCCTGATCGATGAAAAAAAAATGTATAAATATTATACATCTTAAACATGTTTTAACAATAATTTCAGGAATAACGAATAATATTTTTTGAAAATAATTATTAACGATATAAAAAAACGTTGTTAATTTAATAATAAGAAAATTTGTGTAAATATTCTTGAATATTATTCTGTAATGTATAAACATTTTGAAAAAGAGTTAACGGCTAGTTATGAAAGATATTTGATGTTGAAAATGGCCACTTTTGGCATGGGCTCTTATGGGAGCTTATGGAAAATTGCCATTTTTAATAATTAATATCATGATTTTAGAGTCAGTGATCTTTTCTTAATTTTTGTGCATATAATCTTACATGCATTGACAACGTTCCTGCAAATGTTCAAGACATCTAATAATAGTGATAGTTGTACGAGCACCTTAAGGAATTATCGATATCGATAAAAAATTATTATAGATAAAAATATTGAATTTAATTTTACCTAAAATACATCCAGCGGCCCACATATCGACTGAGGTAGTTTGAGTTTTGGCTTGAAGCAACAATTCGGGTGCTCTGTACCAGAGGGTAACGACTCTTGGTGTCATTGGTTTGAGGGGTAGGCCAAACCATCTGGCGAGACCAAAATCGGCGATCTTAACGCATCCCTTGTCAGTCATGAGGAGATTCGATACTTTGAGATCTCGATGAACGATAAAATTGTGATGAAGATATCTGAGACCCTTGAGAACTTGGAGCACGATGCATTTGACTTGACTTTCCGAGAACGGTGCTTGCATGTTGTCCAACAAACTCGCCAAATCTTGCTCGCAGTATTCCATTGCGAGAAATATACTCTCGAGACTTCGGCCTACAACGACTTCCTTGAGATGAACAATATTCTCGTGACGACAAGACAACAGCACGCTTATTTCTCTCAAACCGCTGACTGGCAAACCGTCCTTCTCGTGTTCCATTCGTACTTTCTTCAATGCCACGACTTTGTCGGTTTTTGTATCTCTCGCGCGATAGACTATCCCGTAAGTACCTTCGCCTATGCGATTAAGCTTCTCAAATTCTGAGACGAATCGACATTTTCCAAGCTGAAAATAAAAACAAAAAATAGAAACATTACTGATTAAAGAAAAGATTCTTTTATTTCAGTAATTTTATGAACGTTTGAACAATACAAAGATTAATTAATAAAAAGAAAAATAAATAAATAAAG
>JABMBV010011754.1:0-17823 GCA_018906735.1 Mesochorus sp. PSUC_FEM 10030011
AGTTATTTGTGAATCATATAACTCCGGAGATGCAGTATATACTGCACATCTCGAGTTTAAATATATATAAGCTCGTGAAGCAGTGGAGAAGTAGAGGATGAAAGTTTGTATCGTAAAAATGGCAAGTTATAACATGCGACTGTGTTGGACGCTGAAGAGTATATGTATATCTTTTCTACGTCCACGTTTTATAGTAGTTGTATGAAAAGATTGTATATTAGTGGCGCCAGAAACGGTAGTTTCCCCTGCTAAACCAGAGAGTGTGCCCGGGCATAGCCGACGCCCCGCTCGAGCAGACAACTTTTTATATACGTATGTATATAAAAAGGATGTATCATATCGCCATTACAGAGAGAAGTATGCCTGCATTGCAGGCTCCGCAGACTCCGAATGCAGATAGAAAGAATAGTCACATGTCGAACATTCTGTGTAAACACTTGGTAAACAGAACTAGCAGAGCGTCACTATAATATACAGATAAAATTTTTAAAAAATTTATAAAGCAATTTTAAGTATGAATTGTTTTTTTTTATATCACGCATAATTTATTTGAGCAGCCATTGAAAATATTCAATGCTGATAAAAATGTATGAATTTGATTTTGTGGAAATTTGGCATGGAAATTTAATACATTTTTGTCATTTAATTACGTGGCATATTGCGATACTGCTGCATTTCTTGATTTACAACGTTTTTTATTCGTGCTCAATCAGTACGTGTTATAAGCTTATCAAGGTACGAAGCATTAATCGATTTATTTTAAACTTGATATTGTTAATCATTTATCGAAAAAAATTATCAGTGATGTGAAAAAAGGATGATCAATTCACATTCAATTTAATTTAATTTAATTTATTCAGATATCGGCTTTTTATCTATCGAAATTTACTTTATTCAATTCGTTGCTATTTATTTGTATTTATTTATTTTTTTAGGAAATCGATTTCTTTCAATTTTATTCTATTTATTTAAAATTATTTTATGTTGAAATTGCATATTAAATGTTTAAACTTCAGTTATATGCAATATTCATGATTGTCAGATCGTTGCTGTTACAACTGTTGATTTTGATTACAGCTACAACATTATAGTATAGTGTTTAACAAGAACAATGGTAGTTTTAACTCTTTTAGACTCTTAATAAATATGGAGGATGCATTTTTATACATTTTCGTATACTATAAGGGTTTTAGAGGCTTCTTGTTACTTTAGTTTTCAATTATAACTAGGATTTAAGATCAGGCATTTTATTCAAAATTCAATTGTTTATAACATTGGTAAAATTATTTGCAATTAAAAAAATTACTTTTATGTATTTTACAACTAGATAACTAGCTTGGAGTGACCAAAATAAAAACTTTTCATTCTCAGAGATTTATTTTCCAAAATACTCCTTACAAACAACGTAAAAGCAAGATGGGACATAAATGATCCAGTGCGCTTGAAAGGGTTAAAATAGTTTTGACGTTTGAATTCCGTAAGATTACCATTTAGTTTATTTTTTTTTCTTTATTTCTGTTATAGATTTTTCGTACTAGATAATTCTGAGATATTTCTCATTTATTTTCTTCATATTATGTCGATTAATGATTTAAGAAAAAAATCACTAAAACCTTACTTAAGTTTAGTTCAAGCACTCGACAAACCTAGGTATAAACTTTATGCTATTATTATATTACCATTGCATGTCCTACAGCCAAACAAGAGAGGGATGGTAATACTGTACTCAGATGATGCATATCTCGAGATCCTTGCTACAGCGTGGTTTATGCATGAATATATTAATGTTTATAGTACACCAAGTCCCTGTTGCCATATAACGTGACGTATATATGTATGTCTTTATGATTTCGGTAGTATAATAACCAAGATTTATTTATACATATATATGTACAGCATGTATGCATGTGTAGATATCGTGCAACCGCGGTTTACCATCTTCTACCGTACTGTACGCGTTGCCATGGTCATAAGGATAGTCCAAGGGTTTTCTATCTCTAATAGAAGCTATGCGATGCGGATAAAGCTGTATTCGCTGCAAACCCGTACTCTTCACCGCTCAAAATGTAACTCGCTAATATTAGAGACAGGATAGTGAGTGTTAGTCTCTCGTATCATGGCCAAAAGTAGTAAAACCCTTCGAGTGCAATGCCGACTTGGCAGCTCTAGATACGTGTATTGTTGCGAAGATTTATGTCGAAATGGGTCATATTTTTCATAATTATTTAGGAGCCAGTCTTTTGTTACATCTTTTTTTATGCCGTCTTATAATTTTTTTGTAACTTGGACCGTCAATACCTCCAATCGTGGTTTGGTATTAGTCCGGACAAAGGGGTACATTTTTCTAATTCCCGATCAACGATTTTTTTTTTTTTTTCGTTATGAGTAAAAGTTGAATGCCAGCAAGGGAATTTAATTTAATGTAGTTCTCTGCTTTAACCACGGAATGCCGACCGGTTCGCAGCTTCAAGAACAAAAAACGTGGCACCGGGAGGTGGACTCGAGTTCGAGGACTGCCGACACGTCGAACGAATTGACAAATATTCATTATGAGGGGATATAGGAAAAATTATTATATTCTGAATAAATTTTTTTCACCTTTATTGACTGTAGCACACATACACTTCTTTATTACATATACAAATACGTATATGTATATAGTTAAATTAAATGTAACTTTACTCAAACTAAGAAAAAAATGTGTCTGCAAAAGTGAGTTATTTTATTTTAATCCTTATTTGAAGTGCAAAAAAATATTTCTTAAAAAGATATATGGGAACGGGGATAATGATAGATCTCCATTCAATATTAAAGTCAGTTTTTCTCTGTTTTAAAATTCTAGTTTTCAACTTTTTTCACTTTTCATAATCTCGATTTCACTTGTATTAAGTATAATGTAATATCGTTATGCTCATCAGCAAATTCGTGTTGTTTTTTTGCAAATGTACGTAAAAAAACGTTATTTTAATACATTTATGGAGATAAACTATAAGGTATATACACATTGTTAACTGCAGATAAGATATTAATGAGTAATTGATTGAGACCGCGCTAAATATTTAGATACGATAAGCTCGAAAGAAAATAATCTTCGTTTTCCTCTGCCAATAGATGAAGGCACAACTTTTTTTTTTCAGAATTAATAACGAACTGAGGTAAAGTGGAAGGAAAAAATGAATATAGTGAAAAGTAAAACGGAATGATGTATATATATTTTTTTAGTGAATGTAGAAATAGAGAATGAGAAAAGGTAAAACCGACGAACCGAAGGAAAAGCGTTAATGCATCATTCAGCTCGACTTCTCCACTTTGCCCAGTCTCTTGTACCGTATTAACGTCGAGTTAAGCCGAGAGCTCGTCTCATCTCTCTCTTATCAAAAGTTGCATCCTTCCTCCATCTCTCTCTCTTCCTCCCTTTTCCTGTATCGTTTTGCATCCAACGGCAGCTGCGATACAACGTTAGCGCGTATCTTTTCTCTCGCTTTCTTTCTTTCTCTCTTTTTCCCTCTCGTGTTCTCTTTCTACTGCGCTCTCGCCCTTCTCGTTTTTCTACGAGAATCGCCTGAAAGCGAATTAATGTTGTTCTTACTACGCGAATAAATTCATTAAGAAGACTTCAGCGCTCCTGTTCTCTCTCTTTCTTTTCTTCCATCCTTTGGCTTTTCTCTATCCTTCTTTTTTGGTTAGTTCGTATTTTTGGCTAGTTCGAGACAAAGATTATTTAATTATCAGAATCGCGTGTCCGCAAGGGAAATGTTTTGCGAGTATTTGTTTCGAGTGGGCGTTAAGAGGAGTATACCTAGTATAAAATAAACTCTTCTTATTTCTACAGAATAAGGTTTTCAATTTCATTGAAATGCGTTACTTTCAAATTGAACAATTTTTGTTTTCTTGGAATGAATTTGAATTTTGTCATTCAAAGATAAAAATAGTCCTGTTTTTCTTATTTATTTATATTTTAATTCTAAATAAATAGCATTTTTCATAGTTTTCATTTATAATATACATAAATATATTCATATATAAATGGTGATATAATTATGTGGTTATCCTTTCATAATAGTCTAAGAGGGGTGAAAAATAAAAGAAATCAAGTGGTGAAAACGCTATTATCGAGAAAATCTTTAGCAGAAAATAAGTACAATAATAATAGTATTAAATTTATTGTATAAGAGAAAATGGTGAAAAGAGATGATTTTTCAAAACGTGAGAAATCGAGGGACCAATATCACACGGAGGTAAAGAGCAACTGGGAAAAGGTTTTTCCTGTATCGCAAAACCCCTATCTTTATAACGCACGACTTGTTTACTGACATAAGCCACGGGAGCGCGTGATAATCTTCGACCCTCTTATTTCCTGCTATGATCACTAGAGAATAGCCCCCTTTTGCCACTTTGTATCTGTCTTTTTGGTTTCTTAACCTCGAGTTTAGCTTGTTTCTCTTTCCACTTCTCTCTTTGTTCATAACTTTGTATGCTCTTCTTGGTGGTTTAAATGTTCACTCCCTTTCTTCAGTACACTCTTAGTAGATGAAACTTCGACGTCATGACTTTGAGTCGCTAAATATACATCGGCTTATGTATCAGCACCCTACTATGTGAATTATGTGCATTTATTATATTCTTACCTCATACATATATACATATAGATAAAATAGAAAGCAAAAGCTCGTGCTTGTAATATTATAGCCAAATATAAAAGCTGGGTAAGAGTGACATTTGCGAGTTGTATTGAGTGTATATAGAGCCTATATGTACATAAGACGTAATGCGTCGATGGCATTATATAAAGTGTACCAAAGATGATGCTGCATATATCCATTGTCACACTCTGCGGGGGTGTGCGAATAGGATTTTTGGGACCAGCAAGGTCGGCTCTTACTCTTTTTACTTGACTAATCGATGTTGGCGTTAGCCAATTTTATGGTCCAATGGAGCGGATTACGTCGTAAAATTTGAGTTCTCTCTCTCGCTCTTTTTGCTTCGAGTCTGTGTTAGTAAATTTTCTTCCCGTGGCATGTGTGAGTATCGAAGTAATTGATGAAAGAGGGATGTTTTACAGGGTGGTAGAGTGGTTGCAAAAGAAGTGGGCAATCGTCAAAAAGTCCTGCAAAAGGGTCAGTTATATAGCATATAATGTTATACATGAATTCTGCATGAGGTACTTCAACGATCTCGTTCTTGAAGCTCGTTATTTTCATCTCTACAATATTCCAAGGTATTTTTTTTTCGCCGTTCTGAAGTAATACAAAATAAAAAAGAAACTGATTTGCATTGCAAACATTGATGATATATTATAGATAATTATTTTTATCAGCTTCAGAATTTCATTTAATAGTCGTCTCAATGATATATGCAGAAATATTAATAATACTGTTAAATAATAGTCGTCTTTCGCTCTTACAGTCTTTACGAAGGAAAAATATACATTTTTCATATACTTTCTTATACTTCTCATATATAGCACATACCCGAGCCGGCGAAAATTTATAAATTTGTTTGTTTTATTTTTTTTTTATCAAGGAGTGTGTAAATGTGTTTTAAATTTTCATGCAAAATTTGATTTTGATCTTTTGGAAGTTATTATATGCATATACAAATTCAAATTTTGATCCAAGAAATTATGCACCATCGAAGTGACAGAATTAAAACTATATATGTATTTGTTTCAATTCATCATAAATATATTTTGGTGAATTATTACGTTGAATTGGAAAAGATCTTGTTAATTTGAATATCGTTAGATAATTCTTCACGAGAGTAACAAGAACCCGACAATTAAGCGGTGATAACATTGGTTAAAATGAAATTTTTTTTTTCATTCATTGATTAAAATCGTGTTTTTTAAATGAATTAAATTATTATATTGCTGTTCTTATCTTGTAATTTCATTTCAATACAAGCCTTGAATATAGTGCGCTGCATCAAGACACATCCGCAGTGGAAAAAATGAAAGCAGCACAAAAAAGGGTCGAAAAGTCATTGGGCAATCGTTGAAAAGCTCGTTTCTTTCAAAAGAGAGCAACGGATAAGCTGTGGACTGGGTCCCTTAGTTCGCGATTCGAAACAGAGAGCGGAAAATTGAGAGCTGTACATAGTAGAGGGGGACTGGTGATCGTATAGACTTTTGTATATAGGTACTAAAGCGTGTCCTCTGTGTTTCACCGTTTTTCTCATATACTTCGCGAGTTTTCCATAAGACTTGGGCGAACATAACCAAGGGGCTAGTCGAGAATATATATAAAACACGGAGAACGAGAGAGAGTAGAAAAGATGAGACAAAACGTGAAGTAAGAGAACGAACGTTGGCTCGCGAAGCAAGAGGGTGGAATAGCGTGCCCGCTCAATTTAGTCCGATCTCCGGATTCACGTGGATCGATGAGTAAAAGAGACAAACTATACTGAGAGAGAAAGAGGACGAAAAATTGTGAGATTGAGGCTTCGAAGTCAAGCAGAGTGAGAATGCAGAAAGAAAACGAACGTGAAAGAGCAAGAGAGAGAGAGAGAGGATGAGTGGGAGAGGAAAAGCGGGAGGGAAGAAATGAATGAGGAATGCAAAAGAGCAATGGAAGAGGAAAAAAGAGAATTAAGAGTTAGGAGGTAGGAGGTAGATAGATAGAAGACACCATGTGAGTGTCCAAGATCTTATTCTATCTTTCTATATTCTTCGAAAAACATAATTTAACAAAGTATATAGTATCTATATACATATATAACTTATTATTGGAAACCAGAAAAATACGATTTTCATTATGGTGCAATATAATGAGTTTTTTACATCCTTAATTGTATCATGGCTCGATTAATTAGGTTTCTTTTATTTAATTATTTACGCCATTATAAACACATCCCATCGGTTTTTGCTCATAACAATAACAATTAAAAATATACCAATACTTAAAAATGTCTATTTGATGTTGGATATGCTGACGGGAATTATCCAGGAAATAAATAGCCTAACTTATGTTCAAGTTATTTGGTGTGTACATAGAATGTCGCATAAGCCATTAAATTTTCAGTAATAAAATAAAGATTAAACCTCTTTTTCTATGTGGACATAATGTATTTAAAAATTCACTGTTAATTTTCGTTGCCAATAAATATTTACCTTCTTCGTAAGGTTCGCTATTAATTGGATGCAAAGTTTTTTGCCTTTTTTGATTCGTATAATAATTTTATTTTGCATCCATAACTCATGAGAGCGGCTTAATTACGGCGTCAACAACCACTTTATGTCCGCTCCCACGAGCTCTCGTTGTGATATTTTCTAGTTGGCTTCACGTAAACGGAGGAAAATTAACCTCCGGACGGATTTTAAGTCACGGAGGATGAGAGGGGCTGAAGACTCGTGGTAAAGTTTTTGTAGATGAATGAGAGAGCCGGAGAGATGGATCATTCGAGTGTTAAAACCCTGTCGAGGGAGTAATCTCTGTAATGAATTGCAGTAATCCCAGAGAGAAAAAGAGAGAAAGAGGGAGAAATAGATTTCTTGGTGGCAAAGGGCTCAACGAAAAATCGATTTTCAACCGATATACACTTCCCTTATATCAGTATATAGTAATCATCCTTGGAAATTGGATGGAAAAAAATAGGGCGTAAAATATAACATATTACAGGATTCTCATCTCAACCCAGACCCAACCCTCCGGGGACTTTGGATGAGCACGATTCTAATGGAAAACTTTTCGAATGAATTTGATTGAAATAATATTTTCAAAATACAGAATGTAACGAATATTATTGCTATACGTATGTTTCTCAAACTAAGTGGCTGTCTTAAACAGCCAATCATTGTTCAAGTTTATACCAATTTATTTTATATAAAGTGATAACGATTCCCTTTCGAGTCGTATAAGAATTGCGAACAAAGCTCTGAGATGATTGGAACTCGAACCACGTACTCTGAATATCCGCCTTCGGTGTAACTTCTGCAGACCCGACCGGAACTTTATAATGTGTAATTTTGGTAGAGCATAGCATATAGAAATACTTTTATTTTAGTAGAGTTTATTTTCAGTGCTGATTATCTCATATTTTATAATTTTATAATGCATACGTTCAATAATAGATGTGATAAAGAGTTTATTATAAATACAATCAAATATTAGTTTTTCAAAGAACTTTTTTCAGAACCTATTTTAATCGTTTAAAAAAAACGAGCAATATCCAGCTTTTAATAAGTTGAATGTTCTCCTGACATAGTTACATCGTGCTGTCATTAGATATACTTTCTTTATTTCTTTCTGGCAGCAGAGTTCTTCGATATTATTCGAAAAATGTATAGAATATGAGGGTATACAAGCATTTATTAATTTTTTTTTCCATAAAATGTCAAGCCTGTATAAATTAAAAAAAAATGGTGTCTCGAATGTAACGAATATGATAAAGTGAATATTATCACGTTATCAGTTATCAGATTAGACTTTTAGTATTAGTATTACTCAAAAATGTGGTAAAATATTTCGTGATATATTAAAAGTTTGATTATATGAGAGAAATTGAAGTCGTCTTTGATGTATATTATATTATATATGTACTTGTGGAAAATTAATTGCGATTTATCATATTTTGTGAGATACAGAAAAATAAATAAATGAATATTTAAAAGTACTGGAGAATATATATATGCATATGTAAATATGCAGATGGCTATGCGACGTGTATATGTTATTCGTTTATTCGACTGGTGGATAAATAATTTAGAGATAAAACAGCTAAGCGATGTCGGGTGTTTCTGTAGCTCTAACAAAAACAAAGAAAAAAAAACCACTTGGCCTATTACATTTAGCGTTTCATAGGTGCAGCAAACAAGCTAGGAGTAGACACCCCATGCCATGCGTACTATATGAGTTCTAGTTTAAAATTCATTGCGAGCTTCCGTTGCGGGGACACGTGAAGAGTGAAAAAAGTCATGGTACAAAAGCTTGAATTTTTATGTACGGTACATACACCCCAGATTTTTTTTCCATATATACGATCCTACATGTAAATTGGGAAACTAACGCAGTTTCACCAACGTGAAAACAAACTACATTTAGCAATTTAATTTTTTTACTTTCTGTCCATGGAAGGTACCGTTGTAATTAATCCCATGGCAACACACCGAGAACTCGGCGGATATTCATATTTTCTTTGATTTGCTCGCAAGCGAATTTCTTGCAAAGTTTTCGCGCACCTGTCTCCCCAGAGATTTATTCGCGCAGCCAAGATTTTCAATTTTCACTTGGACACAAATTATTGGCTCGGGAATTGGACGCAGGAATGAGGCTCTGTAAGATTGGAGAAGTCTGAGCTTAAACACAGTGGGAGGTAGAAAACGGATATATATGTATATAATGTATATACATAATACATATAGATACACATTTATATACAAACATATAGGAATGGCAAAACTCGTGAAACATTTCGCTCAACTGCGCTTGCTGGTGAGGCCAAATTCGCCAAGTTCTATACTCTTCCTATACTCTCCTTCTGTTCGACTGATTTGCTTCCAGCACTGACTTCGAAATATATATAACTTAGCGAATATCTCGCGAGACCATATTCATGCAGATGGATAAAGAGAGAGAAAGAGAGAGGGAAGGATAAGGAAAGGTTGTAGGCAGAACGTAGAAATAGAGGTTGCACCGAGAGTGGGTGCTTTAACTTTATCGTGCGGTCGTAAGATTTCGCGATTCCTTCACAGTTGAACCTCCAGTTACAAAGAGTCCAGTATATAATAGTAGAATTTGGCGAGGGAAACATCCCTGTGGTCTCTCATTCTGCTTTAAAGTTCTTCAACCCTTTCCGTAGCTGCAAGAGATTCACCGTTATCCACGAAATGAACCGAAACTTTTTGCAGATATAAGGAGAGTATCCTCTCATCCGTTGAATTATTGACCTCTTTGAAAGCCAATTATTTCGTAGATTCCACTGAACAAATGTTGCAGTATAATAGAATATAGCAGAGAGTGGATTGGCCATTGGATCTTGTATCGATAATAAAATTCCATCTTATTACGATGAGGCTTGTATTTTTTTTAAATATTATACCACATGTACGCCCTTTCAGGTTTTTACATCCCCCCCCCAATCCCACAATTCCCCAATTTCCAATTCCCTCCTTCCCCTCCCATGCGGCCGCAGTCGACTTTCCCCTCTGTAGCGCATTTGCCATGGCACTTGGTGCCAAGGGCCCAGGGAAACTGGGGAAAACCTGGGTCACTACAGCCAGCTGTGAGTTCGCCCTCCGGTGCTGGAAAGCCCCCTCACGAGATTATTTCTCGAGAAAAAACTTTTACCAACACCAAGATTCAAACCTGAGATCTTCCGAATGTTTTGGTCGAAAGGCTAGCACGCTAACCTCTCATAATACTATATATTTTATCCTTTGCCACTTAATTCACTGTAGTCGATGCTTTGTTCATATCTGCTTTCGATAAGATAATAAACTGAACGGTGGTAAAATAATTAAAAATTATAATTTTTTATAATGGTTTACCATAAAATGGTTTTTATACTATTATGAATTTTTCTAACATGTAAATATAACCACCATTATTATCATTATTAGAAGTGACGAGTTTTAAGAGTACGACGTTGATGGTTCCATGACCCAAATATGTTAAGTCGCAATATTTTATCTTTTTCAGATTTCAACATCAAGTGGCTGAAGTGCACGCTTTAAAGCTTCGAAGAATTCCGACATAGGTAAATCAATTCGGTCGGTGACGGTGTCGTATGCCGCGTTACGAGAGCATCTTTCGAGTCGTAGAAGTAAAAGGATGAACGGGAATCTCGAGTGACGAAAGGTTGTGAGAGGTGGCAAGACGTGACGGTGATAACGGTCGCGCGAGTAGTGGCTGAATCCATCAGTGTCGTAGCGAAACCTGCCAAAGAGGGGTAAGAGGACGATTTATATATAGCCTGAGTGAAGTTAAAGAGAGTGTATATACTTGGCTATAAAAGTTGCGATTCGTGACGGTAATATACAGTGTGACCTCCAGTGTTTTCGACCTACGAGAATATATAAAATACTTGATGGTTCCAAGCTCTCAAGAGAGATGAGAAATAATATCTGACAACATAACGTGAATTATAATAATAATAAGAAGGCGAAAGAAAAAATCCAACAAAATTCACAGAAGAAAAAATGTTATCATCCTGATACAATTATTACAACGGTTTTTTTTAACTAAAGAGCCGAAACGTTCGAATGTTAAGACAACCGAGTCGCGATGTCGAGTTCGAGCGGTTGGGTGTGGTGGTGGAGAGGAGCGCTTTTAGGCACACTACTAGGTTCTGTGACTCTTGTGACGTTTGTGGATGCATGTCCGGATCGTTGTTCGTGCAAGTGGAAAGGTGGCAAAGAGTGGGTCGAGTGCGCGAACCGTAGCCTTGTAGGTCTTCCCCAGGGTGCTCGCGAGGAAACACAGGTACTCGACCTGTCGAGCAATCGCTTGGTACGTTTGCCAGCCCAGTGTTTTCGTGTTCTTGGTTTGATCAATTTGCAAAGGCTCTATCTTAGCAAGTCTCACATAAGTCAAGTGGCACAAGGGGCTTTTGACGGTCTCTCGGGCCTCGTTGAGCTCGATCTAGCTGGTAACCTAATCAAGCATGTGCCATCGGATACATTTACTTCTTGTCCTGGCCTCATGAGGCTCATTCTGAATGGTAATCCCATACGTGAGATTCGATCGAAGGCCTTTCAGCCCCTTTCTCAGCTAACGAATCTTGAATTGAGCAAGTGCCAATTGGTTACTATTGAGGAGGGCGCGTTCGATGGTCTTGATTCTCTTGAGTGGTTAAAACTCGACGGCAACATGCTCACCTATGTACCGGACAAAACACTTCCACTTGGTGGTAATCTTCACGGTCTAACGTTGCATAACAATTCGTGGTTATGCAGCTGTCGATTGCGACCTATGCAATCCTGGCTAACCAGGTCAGCATCATCAGCGCCTCAAGAATTCGATCCTGTTTGTAAAACACCTACAAGACTTCAGGGACGCTCCATCAAGACCGTCAAACTCAACGATCTTGCGTGTCTGCCGGAAATCAGTCTCAAGGAACGCGTTGACATGGACGAAGGAACAAATATCACGTTACGATGTGACGTTTATGCTGTACCAATAGCGAAGGTCACGTGGTGGTTCAATGGAGAATTGTGCAAACTTCAAAATGAAAATGACTCATTTGCCGCATCAACAGCAATTTGCGTGAGGTGAGTTTATCATTGGTCGTTCATATTTTTATTAGAAAATAAAATAAGCATCGGATACATAATTTGGGAGAAAAGAATGCATATTTGTCCGAAGAATTTCATTTTCCTAGACCAATTACGTTGCATTTTATCTTATTTGAAATAAGAAAGTGGACATCGAAATCCCGCACCCCTGTCTATGGATTAGGTCACCCCTGCCCGACTTGATCGCGCTTTTCTCTTTCTCCTATATACGACAAAGAGAAACATTAAGTTTTTTTTTTCTACTTTTTCTTATCGTGATGGTCTCGGAGATTCTCAGGATGTACCACGCGCGGCTCTTAGCTATATAACGTAAGAAGGGAAGAGAATAGAGAATGTTTCGCTTGCTCAGCGGGGCCTCAACCGAGATGTCCAAGTCTCGGTGAACGCTCAGCCATTAGACGTTTTCGCTCTCCCCTTGGCTCCGCAAAGCCATTGTAGAAAAACCCTGACGATCTCTCGGTTCGAAGAATCTTCCAACGTTATTTTACTTTCTTTGCCGTCTTCCGCGGTTTTTTTTACTTGTACTTTTTCTTCTCTCCCGAGATCACCTTTAAAGCTACTGCAGCATGAAGGAATAATACTTTGCTCTCGTTTCTTTTATCCTCGGCATCACTTGAAAAGGAAAACTTTTCCGCCCAAACTTTAAACAATATATTAATCATTTCACACGAAGTATGTTGGTCTGTCACTATATTCCATTAATACGGAAGAGGAAAAAAATTTTATTCATCTTTCATTAAGGTAAAACGAGGGTCCCAATTGCTTTATATGACTCATAGTCTTTGGTTGCTGCAAAGTTTAATCATTTTATGTAATAATATTGTTTGTGTTATTACCGATAATAAGATACACCATATGGTATCTGTATGGCGTTCCTTATATGATTGCAGATACGTGCATGAAGAGAGTAATCAGAGCAACGTCACAAGCATTCTTTACGTCTATGGTAGCGAAAAGAGTGATGAAGGAACATATACATGCATGGCGGAAAATACAGCTGGATCAGTCGAGGCTAATCTATCTTTGAGAGTGCGTTTTCAAGAGAAGAGTACACCGGAGCCACCTTTTGATCACCCGGGAACTGGTTACGTCGCAGCCGTAGCTGCTGGTGCTTTGATCGGAACTTTGTTGGCACTCGGTTGTGTGATCGGTAGTGTTGTATTCTGTACAAAACGACGTAGAGATCGTAAGAGAAACGCCAAGTCGTTGGTATCGCAAAGTAAAATTGTAACGCCTATATCGAAAGATGTGTGTGCGACGTTGCCAAGAAAGCATGGGAATAGTGTGGGTGGGAACGGTGTTGGTATCGGTAGTGTGGGCGGTATCGTCGGTATAGGTGGTAGTGTCGTTGGTGGAAGTTTGGGTTTTGATCATCAGCAGCAAGTTATGTATAATGAGCGTGATATTGTCGGAAGAACCGCGTCACTGGAACGTCAAGTTACGATGGAACGTTCGTATCCGGTACCTAAGTATCTTACCGAGCCGGATTTGATAAACGAGGTAACGGAGAGCGGAGGCGGAGTTAATGGGACATCGAGTGATTCTTATGGTCTCTATCATCAACATGAGGCGGGTATTTCGATGGGTGGCGTTGGGGAGCAGCAGTCTCATCAACACCACCATCATCATCATCAACAGCAGCCGCAGCAGCAACAGCAGCCACAACAACAAACATCGCAGATTCTTGATTACGAATCCACTAGGTATCAGATGCAATCTGAGCCCCGTCCGAGTCTTTCGCAGCTGAGTTATCTCGATCAAGACGGTTATCCTTTGAATTTCGGTCTGCCTAAAATACCGTTCAACAGTTCGAGCACACTGCCACGCCTAAGACAACGGATACCCGAAGGTTCGGCTGCAGCACCAACTGCTCGTTATGCCCGTGAGGCCGAGTTTCTCGCTCGTACTAGTCCTTATGAACCCATATTGCCTCGTACTAACACGAGATACACCGCTGAGGGTTATCCGTATCCGGTTCATCAACCTGTCGTCAAGCTACCACCACCTACCGTACAATCGATTCAACTACCTGTCTCGCCATTGTCACCGGCCGCAATGCCTGAAGTTCCCTTCATTCCGTCACCACCAGCTGCTTACCGGGGTGAACCGACACCACTATCCCCTCGGTCCCTCATGAGCAAGACAGCTCGTGAAGCTGCGGCAGCAGTTGCAGCAAGGGTCGAAGGTGCTCGACCTCCTGATCATCCTGAGAGTCCTGACGAGGGTTACGTTGGTGATGCCATGGATGTCTGAAACGAGAAGAAATGTTTGAAGAACCGTTGAATATGTCGTACTAATTTTTTGTTTTGTTTTGTTTTTTAATTGACAATGGTTCAGCCTTTAAACTTGACAGAATGTTTTTTTTTCTTTGTCAGATCTCACACCTGATATCAATTTAGCAAAATTAATACAGACATTTATTAAACTATGAGAATCCCGCTCTTCAAACACGTTATGCTGTAGCAATGTGTATCGTTATCGTGGTGAGGTATAGTGGCACGTTATAATATAAACCATTAAACCTACTCGGGATGGAGATATATGAGAGCCAAAATAATACACGGAAAAATTACAGAATCTCATGATTCATGGAGTGTTTAAAAAATATAAAGAGGAAAAAAGCACTTGAGGAATAATTCGACGAGTGCGCGAGAGCTCACATCTTATATCAAGGCTTCGAGCTTGTTGTATGCGGGTTTTTCCTTAGCCTTCCAGACCGTTGGCTCGATTGTTAGTTATGCAGGGGATATGTTGCAACGTGGCGTGTTCTCAGTAACTCACTTTGTACGATGCTGCTGCATATTGTTCAACCAGGAAATCAATGATGTTTTCATGCGCAAAGAGGAAGGCACAAGTTTCATGACTGTCGAGTGTGAGATCACTTAACGAGTGTCAATGCTATTGAGATACACGTAGTGGAAGATGAAGAGGAAAAACTTGCTTGACATCATGAGAGCAAGGAATAAACCAAGCAAACAGGAAGTGGAAATGCGTTGGTATTGTCGAAAGGCCTGTCTACCTATGTGTATGTATTCCTGAGGGAAACAGAATTCCCCATGGCTGATTCTGGTTCTCGGCTACGTGGCTCAACAAATAGGATGTACATAGAAATGCAATGTATAAAGGTGGGGATCAAGTGGGACAACTCTCCCTGCTCCCTATGTCATCGATCTGATGGGCAAACGCCATTTGGAGCGTAGTGACAGTCAATGGCGGCATCGCTTTTACGAGCCAACGGACTTTCCACTATCCCACTGCAAATCCCACGTAAGCGGGAGGGAGAGAGAGAGAGGGAGAGAGAGAGAAATAGAGAGTTAGGAAGGACGAGTAAACCGTAACAAACTATCTAGTTCGCCAAGATAGGATGAAACTGCGTCGGAACGACAACGATTCCCTTTTGCGATGCTCAATTGACCTTTGGTTGATGACGATATACTACCATGTCTTCTTCTTCTTCTTCTTCTTGCGTCGAGAGTACTATCGAATCATCTCCAAATTCCACGATACTTTCAAGCTACGTGTATATATCCATCAACACTGGATTTATTCGATTCCACAACAGCGCTCAATAAACGATTTTTCGGAGCCTTCCTTTTTTTCTCTTCACTCATCCAATTCAGTCTTTTCAGAGTGAAGCCATTGTACCTTAACTCTACTGAACGTTTCAGATATGTTATAACAATACCAATAACGCAATATTTATGGACAATTGTCGCACAACAATTAAAAATACGAAAAGTGATTTGAGGAAGTGTGACAAGAGTGTACGATTCGGACAATTTTACGAAAGTTAGAGAAAAAAAAGATTAGTCTAGAGTTGTATCATAATAAATTTCGAAGGCTCAATGTGTAAATGCGTTCGAAAAAAAGAAAAAAAGAAATTGTAATAATGAAGAAAAGCAAGCGTGAAGTATCCCCAGGGAGAGTATGTTTGAGTTTTGGGAGTTTGTGAAACAAAAAAATAGCTCAAAATGGTATGAGTACGTTATTTCTATGACTGATAAATTCTACAATGGTACATTATATTTCGTGGCTCTCCCTGACTTTAATCCATCCAAGCCATTGCCGAGATATCCTAATAATGAAAAAAATAAAAATAAAAATAAAAATAAAAACGACCATGGCAAAAAATGCATGTATTCACCATGGCATCGATATTATCTTAAAAGATTAAATTATGAAAGCATTATCTTACAAATTCAACACGATCAATCGTGCATCGTTACCGAAATAATGTGTATCATCGAAACCGATTTTAGTTAGTATTGCTGTAAGTGTATGTTATTCATGTATAATTCCGCGACGCGTATTCGCAAGCTTTTACTCTGAGAAAATAAAAGATATTGTCGAACGCCGAGTACGAGACGTTTGAACGATGCAGCATGTCATGTATGAATCCGCAAAGAATGAGATCGATTCTTATCGTCTTCTTTTTTAACCTCCAAGCAGTCGTGCAGTATCAAATCGATTACATTTGTATATCATATAATTATGTATACAAACGATCGCGCCTGCTTGAGGGTTAAAGAAACGATACCCTATTTTTAAGTGACGCAAACTGATAATCTTCAGTAAAACAATATTATGCATTGGCATTGTACGAGAAAACAAGATAAAATGTGACTATTGACAATGAGCAGCGTGATAATTTTCGTAAAGTGAATAAAGAAAAGCTTGACATTAAATTTAAATTGCTATCGTACATAAAAACGAAAAACCGCTTAATTGACTTGACATTTTTTTCAATCTTATTTATTGATGAAATGATGACAAATGAACAAAGTTTTCAAAAGAGAACCCTCATTAAAACTGTACACAACTTTTTTTTTGTATCTACATCTCAAAAATTAATGAATAGCGAATTAATCTGAATAGGGATGGTGCAGGTTGATTACTGCGCTGCTAGTAATCATTGATCATAAATGAAAGTTGGGTTAATTATAACATTATCAGAGTATTGGAGTGCGAATTATTATTATTTTTTTTTTATAACCATCGACTTGGATACAATTTTGGTCTATTTTTTAAAAAGCTGAAAGGTACTGGTCTAAAGCTACTTAAAAAACATTTATAAGAAATTTGCTTAAGTTATATATATAAAGTACCTTCTCATACAATATAGGCCACCCGATATAAGATTTCTCCCCTTCCCTCATGGCTTTATTGCTTTCCCCCATTCTACTCGACTGCGCGAGCATCTCAACTTTCGATAGTAGACCTCGAGTAATTTTATCAAATGACACGCGTTTAGATTCCGAATTCGTGAACGTATTGTCATAAAATATTATTCTTATGTGTATATACGAATGTTATGTAAAACGTTGATCTTCAATTAAAAATCTACCTCAAAATCGAAATTGGTTATATATAAAAAGCATTTCTCATTTTTTTTATATATTTTGACAAGTGTCAAAAAACCGTTATTTTTAAAACAAAAATTTAAAAAAAAAGCAATAGAAAAAAAATTCTTCGATACTTACGTATGTAACGCTTAAGGATGTATAGCTACTCAAATCCGCAGTACATCTATTTGTTTTTTCAAATCGATTATTATGTCAGATATCAATCATGAGTCTTTTTTTTAGTAATTAATA
>JABMBV010011865.1:0-17785 GCA_018906735.1 Mesochorus sp. PSUC_FEM 10030011
TTATGATATTGTTTTATAATTATAATAAATTTTCATTAAAAGACCTTCGAGAGCCTTCAATAAGCCTCCGAAGCATCTTGGACTGCCTTTGTAGAGCCTCTTTCTATTGATATAATTTGTTGCATCACAAAAATTTAAAGGAGTATTCACTTTCAGCGTGTGTAAATGAACACACACCTATAGTTTTATTTATTTTATTACCTTTTCTTAACACTATTATCTTTTCTACTTTTCTCCTTTTATGACATCTTTATAAAATATAAGATTATCTATATGAATGTTTAATTCTGAAAATAACGACATATCACAAATATGCCAAGATGAAACTATTTATTTCTCTGTATTATAGACAAATGCAATTACCGTAGGTAGGCCCTTGATTAATGAAGGGTCGAATTGATTGATTCTGAAGTAACAGTGGTTCACGCATATATATATGTATATATGCATAAAATATATATCGCAAGCTCTATTTTCTTGGAACAAAACATGCTACGCGTAGTAATTGTCAGGCTTCCTACTTCCTTTTGTCATCCTTCATTTATCTCTATATCTCCAAGTGTTTTGGCATATATACTATATAGCTCAGACGAGATAGGGCTTCTCTCGTTTGCGAATTGCATTAATTCCATGCGCGCGCGCGACGCACGCAACCCTACCCAATAAAGCGTCGTAATTGCCGATGGGTCTCTGCCTCGGGGTGAACATACAGAAGCTGATAAAGAGAGACGATGAGAGAGATTGAGAGAGAGGGAGAAGGAGAGATGCTGTCTGGACGAGATGCTGCAAATAGGAGAGTCTCGCAGAGAGAATTTCTATATATATATACACATATATACACACAATGCACAAACGAACGGCTTACAAATCCCAACCCCCGCAATATCCAACTCGGACAGACACTGCGGGTGCATAGTCCCTTGTTAGCTCTGTATATGTATATATGTGTGTTTGTGGCTCATGCTGGCCACGTGCGCCATTCTAATTTGCTTACCCGCTACCGCCGGAACGGCCTTAAAGCTTGTATACAGCACAATATTGAATAGAGAGAACGCGGGCAAAGACGATATCTTCTCGGCCGAAAACTTGAAACGCGAACGTATTGGTTTCTTTCGCACGAGTTAACCATGCCTTTACGTTTCTGAATTTATTTTTCACTATACTGTATAACGTTTTGTATATACGCGCTGGAACAATAATTTTTACCAGGATTCGTTAACAGTAAGATCGTTTATCGTCAAATGAATAAAGTTCTGTAGCAGTGATTGAAATATTTATTTAAGCTTCTTGATTGGCAGAAATAAATGACTATATACTGATATAGTTAAGAAATTGATGGACTTTGATAAAACCTCTCTCACTGTAATCGTTCATCTTACTTTACCGAGATGAACTTCGTAATGAACTATTGGTGAACATCGAATAAAACACTGATATAACCTATTTGGTCACGAATTTTGTTAATACCGTTTTTCTTTGGCTGATGTAAATAAACCATTTTGTGAACAATTTGAGACTGTCAAAAGAAATCAGAGACACTGTACGAACAATTCGTGAATGTACAGAGTTTTTTTTTTAGAAATTACAGAATCACAAAATGCAGGAACATTTCGTGAAGGAATAGGATATATCCGTGTTTTATTCCATGTTCACCAATTAGTTCATTATGAATTTCATTTCATTGAACTGAGATGAACGTTCGCTGTGAATTTTTTTTTTCACATGTTCATATTCATACGTTTTTAATCATATTCATACTTTCATTTAGTACAATTTGTATAAAAATTATATCAAATATAGAGCATATAGTTGAGTAATTAACTATTTTATATATAAACCAATATTCGTTCATTCATTCACGAAAAATTCATTCATTGCCGACAAATGAATGTGGAGTTAAACCAATGTAGCAATAGTACATTCACAATGGCTTTTATACACTAATTTTAATAGTATAAACAAAATATTTGAGGAAATTAATTTATACATTGCTCTGTATAGGTTTGATTTCGATTCGCTGAACAAATGAGAAAAAAATAATAGAAAACAAATGTATTTCCAATTAAAGATTTCATTTTATTTGATTGAAGATTTGTTAGCGGTTGTCACATATTTATTTAATAACGACTACTCCAGAGGATTACTGTGAGTCAAAATCACAAATGCAGATTTCTTAATAATTTGTAAATCTTTATTTACATTTAATAAAGAAGAAGTCAGGTTAACTATGTTATTGTAGATGCAAATGAAAGCGAGATAATTAGTTTTAATAAAAATCAGTTAATTGTTGTAACATACTCAATTGTTTTGAGCACAGAAAACGCGGGTTGACTATATACGCATAATAGTCGGACGACTTCAATTCTGTAGATATCTATTGCGAACAAATTTTCACTTTTCAAATGGTATCATATTATTACTTTTTCGACTTGTTATTTGATAAATATAATACATAAATATAATACATAACTTTTAAGAAAATGTTATAATTACATAATTGTATTATACGAGCGCAAATAATTTTTAACGATTAATACATTTTGTAATAATTAATAAATATTAGAATTACTGTATCAGTTAAATACACTTGTTTATTATAAATGCGCTATTTCAAAATTCATCTATTTTCAATTGATTTCACTTATGCTTTTTCAACTTTTTAGTGCCTTCTTATTACACAGAATTTCTTCTTTGCTACAGGTTGAAAATATACGAGTTAAACTATAATATGCTTTTCCGGTGCAATATATTATACGCTCATAGCTCCTTATTTGTTGGGGATAAATTTTATAGATAATGCCACATAAAAATGCTATACATATACACGTAAACTTCAATTTTTAATTACTCGTTTACAACCTAGAAAAAAATCTGAAAAACATTTGTATTATCATATATAATACTAAAAAATATATTCACAAAATTTTATTCAATTCCAATCATTTTCAAATTTTTTTATTTTTTTAACATGGTTTTAGCACGGTAACATTGTATCGGCTGTACCCAAACTCCTTATTCAATACAGGAATAATGTATCCACCAGGACCAATTTAGACTAGGAATAAAATAGCAGATATATGTATATAAAAGACTAGAGCAATTTAATATGTATACGATATATATGCAAGTATACCGCAAACTGAGAAGTACTTTAAGTCAATTATTCATTCGGCTGGAACAAAGGGAACATAATTAGCGTTTAATTGGAAGTAATGGTATATATATACGTTGAGGTATAAATCAAATAAACGAAATAATAGAGCAATCGCGAAATGGTCAACTGGACTACGGATTTGTAAAGCTCACATAAACAAAATATTTTTGATCAAGTTTTAAAGTCCTTTATGAACATCAACCACATAAATGTGAAATAATTTATATGCGCTACAGCGCTATAAGATAAATTCTACTTCAAAGGGATAAGTGCGGTATACTTTTTACATCATTAAATTAGGTTTGGATGAGGTTTTAATGAAATACCATCAATTGAAAATTGAAATAGATTGCGAGTGATTCCACTACATTTAAAACAGATCTCGGTCGACTAAGTACAAACAATTCAGGTCATGGTTAAAATGATTAAAATATCACGCTGCATCATCTAGTGCATGTTTTTTCGAGTCTCATTAGCGATACCCTAGATCCATTTTTTTCAACCCTTCGAATATAATTACTTCGATAAATGAATTAGGACGAATCGAAAGCGATGAAAAAATATGCGCATACTCACAGCTTATTGAGTTGTGAAACAGGAATAATACGCGGGAAAACTAATGTGCTCGAAACGAGACACTCGATGCCAGCAGCACACGAGCTAAAGCCCATGCGCGTTTCTTGTCGTTTTATTTCCCTCCTTATTCATTTCTCTCCTAATGTATTTGGTCCAATTTAAATTCCGAGTGCGAGAATCGAGTCGAGAGGCATTGAGCGAGAGTACAAATAGGGTTTATATTGTATAAGTATATATCTATACGTATTAATATCAAGAGAATAAGAGAAAGTGAGAGAGAGAGGAGAGAAAGAGAGAGAATTCCCATAGGACTTGATATAATTCCGAGAATACAAGGGTTGAGCGAGTCAGATGCTCTCTATATATCGTCATCATTTGTATATATATAACGTCGTATACGGATCTAGGAAAATATCCTTCTGCCATTCCCGCGAGAATGAGAGGGTTGCATACATTTTCCAAATAAGCACGTTCGAGTCAGAAAATACCGGCGTGCGTGCTGCTTCTAAACACGAGCAGCAAAAAGTAAGCTATCGCGAACGAGGTTGCGTAAAAGGTGTTATATAATATATTCCCGTCTCGTTTTATTCTCATAAGCGTCTACGTCACTATTATCAAATACTCAACACATACGACATTTCCATTGTAGATTTAACGTTGAAGCATATAATGAAATATAAATCAATATGAAAAGTACGATATGTCATTCTAAAATATATATTAAACAATTTCCAAGAATATATAAATTTTATTGTTTCCTACAAAATCATATGGATGAATGAACAAGAGCTAAACAAAAAAAAATTCTCATCATTTTATAGTGCAAAATGTACAAATCACTTTGATTTAAATAGAGTTTTTTTCTTGATGAGATACACGCTTAATTACGTGAGATCTCAATATAAATTAATTTTTATCCTTCGTCATGTGATCCTTTGTTGAATTACAACCATTAAAATTATTCTATACAATTTCCTCTGTTCATCGTTTTATTTGATTGAGAAAATTATACGTAAAGAGAGACACTCAGCGATACGATGAGATTTAATGAGTTTTAATGACTATGCATCTGCAGAAATGGTACGAATGGGAATTGCGACGATCTCTCGACTGCTTTGAATCAAGAGACGATGATCTGGGCTGTTGCTTCTGGTACATATATAATATACACTGTACAGATAGTGAGAAAGAGAGAGAGAAAGAGAGAGAGAGAGAGAGAGAGACGAGGGAACTCTTCTACGTTAAAGGGTTCGTGAGAAGTGTGTTTCGAAGGGCCACGGACACACAAAGTATATATATGACGAGAGAGAACGAGCCCTTTCATCTTGACACTACGAGATGAGTATGCGGGAAGGAAAGTGGAACGAGGTATCATATGATGGGACACGAGAAAAAAAAATGCGACATTTAAAAAGGTTTTCACACTCTAAATATGATTTAATAGTGAATATAAAAAGCATTACCAAATTTAATTTTATAAATACAGGAATATTATGTTAAACGATATTTTACAGCAGAAGCAACAACTCTGGAAAAAAAAGTACAACTGGTTCAACTGATTAATTATCACTTATCACTCACGATTGGTCGAGCATTGGTTAACTATTATTAGCCAGTGATAAACCAATGGTAGACTATTCCTGGGTACTCTATCGGTCTTCGATGTTCAATCAAAACTTTAGTTGAGCATGAACTAATACACTGGCCCATGTTGAGAGCTGACAAATGTTTCCTACGGTTGGTAGTCTAATGCTAGTCCAGGAATTGGTAGTATTTCAATGATAGGCAATTTTTTCATGGAAACAATAATATAATCCTCGACTATGAAATAATTAATTCAGTTGAAAAATATGTATATTCTCTCGAGATATCAGGCCTAATTACATTGTATATACTTACCGACACGATCTATGTCCTCTTGGGTATAGTACTGATGCAACATAGCTATTTCAGCGTTAACGAAAAAAAGGAATACTTTGCTTTAGGTTAGTTCATAACCAAGTCTGAAAACTAAATTAATCTGCCCAAACTAGGGAACATTTTTACGTCGATGATATTCGGCTGAAGCGTTGCGATCTTTTTCTGGATTAAACTTAAAGAAAAGAAGACGAAAGATTAACACTGACAAATAGTTACGATTGTCAGCGTTTTAATGTTACCAACGTGAGCACACACGGCAACGGTATCGTATCGCGATTGTTTAGTCCAGAGCTTCAATTGTATTGTATGTGAGCCCGCATTATATAGCATATAGTTTATATGTCGACGATGTTGTGCACACTAATCGCGTCTTATCAGCGTCATCTGACCCGCGAGATTCTAGACAGTTGTAATAATGCACACTTGTCTCGTATATACGTATACGGAATATGGGAGGTAAGGGACCTCCGACAAACGCTTATTCACGAGAATAGCTGGAAGCTCCGAAACACGCGGGTATATATCCAACAACGCACGCACCTACAAACAATTCTCGGGGGTATCATCCCCCTGTATGTATGATACACATGCCAAGTGTCATATAGTCATGGGGGCTCTAGATGGCATATACACGTATGTGTCACAACAAGAGAACGCGAGGTTATACACACCAGTAGGAAGGAGAACAAGTAGGAAAAGGGGGTGGGAGGAGGGATGGGGAGGAAGAAGAGTGAGGGACGATAGAGACTCAATCGATTAAACAACTCGTAGGATATGTATTATATCCGTGTGTCTATGTGTACGTAGTTACGACGGAATTCAAGCCATTGACCCCTTTCATCGTAATATTTCCCGAAGCGAGCTCTCTATGTTGTATATAGTAAATGCAATACACACATACATACACAGTGTATGTTTCGTCTCTTGCTTGTCACTGCCCAGAAAGTTGTGATACGAGGTATGAAGAAAGAGGAAATAACAATGAGAAGGACAGAGAAAAAAACGTCAGTGAAAACAAAAAAAATCGCTTAATCGCAGTGCAGTGTCCGTACGACACGCGAGTGCATGCACTTAACACGCATACATTTGCGATTGAAGGTGTGAGAGGCTTTTGTTTTTTTTCTTTTTTGTTTCTGTGTGCTACATCCAAGCAGCTTTAAGGTTAAGGGTGAAAGTTGCCGGTTTCTCGGGATGCGCGAGATCAAAGTTGCGTCGTCCCTGCTGTGCCGATGCGCGCGTCACGGCGGCGTTTATCGGCATATATGTGTGTGCGCGTCTCCGCAGCCCACCCCGAATTTAACACGTTTAGTTCACTTAGCCCCACACACACACACACACACACATACACATACACTGTTTCACTCTTTCTCAGTTCATCCAGAGGGCACAGGCATACAAACAACCTCTCTCACTCCCTCTGGATTTTTCCACCTTCACTAAGTCCAGTCTCGTGGAGCGCAAGGCGCTACCGAATTAGATTCGAAGAAGCAAACGCGATTATGGTATACTACGAACGACAAACAGGCGTTGAACGATCGCGCTAACAATGGTAAACGATATTTTATTTATTTACGTTTTTTTATTTTTGTTTTCTATAGACGATACAAGCACCTATTGGGAGAGTCTTGAAAAATATGCTGGCTCTCGGTTGTGTACGTTGGGATAAACTGGTGAACGCAAGGGTGGATGACGCGTGCGCGCATGTCCCGGTCTCCAACATCCCGAGAAAACGTGTATACGCTGCATTACTGACAAACAAACGGATGCGACGAGCCTCGCTTCGCCGGTTTAATCCCACGGGACTAGCGCCCTTTTGTTCCCCGTCGACATTCGACGCGCCCTCGCGCGCGCGCGCATGTGTGTGTGTGTATGTGTGCGTGTGTGTGTGTGTGCGTGGACTCTGGCGAAAGGATAGGCGCATGAGAGAAAACGCGAGAACGATGATGGCGCCACACTGCGGGCTGCTTTTGCAAGGGTTGGCTTTTCATCGCGCGTCTCGTATACGCTCCACGTTTACGTGATGGCGGTAGTGGTACCCCGATGAGCTGAACGTACACCAAAACTCTGCTTCTACCGCTGCTGCTGCTGCTGCTGCTGCTGCTGGCTCTGGCGGTGCTGGTGCCGGCTCTGACTGGCTGCGGTATCGATTGGCCCAGTTGTCCCTTGCGCGTATCTTTCTCCATATACATATAAATATATGTGTGTGTGTGTGTGTGTATTATCATACCTCTTCTACTTCTCCAATTCACTCTTCACGCACTGTCATCTTTTCCTCATTATTTATTATACCTCCACGATACATATTAGTCGTAACTCCAGAAAAAATATATTCCGATTGAGGGTAACTTATATATAGAGGCCGTACGTGAAAAGCCTCCATACCGAACGTTCGATTCATCGTAATGCCTCTTTTGCAACTGCCAATTTTCTACCCTCCGATGAATTATTGCTTATCGAAGAGGCGCTTTTGTACAATTCAGTCGGGTCAATCAGGGACTGTGTCAACATGACAGCATTTAGAGGGGGGGGAGTTATACTCGTGATGGTGATTTCGTACCCAAGAACGAAAAGGGAAAACAAGGATCGATTACGATTTGTAGGCACTCTGTATAGGTAGTTTTTTTCTTTCCAAATGCTTATAACCAATGAGCCGATTATCTTCATCGGTCTACTAATTTAAGTGGAAAGTTTATTCAGTATTTTTAATATGATATCTTGTGTGGATTATTTTTTTTTTTAGTATTTTTTGATGAATATTATGCCTGATAATTTTTCAACTGTACATCGATGCAAATATTTTCTGATCTAAATTTATCATTATTTTATTTCGTAAAAGTTTTTTTTTGTTAAATTATTAATAAATGATTATTAAAATCTTGAAACGTATACGTTGAAAAGCTTTTTGGTTTTTAATTCTCAACGGATCTGAATAATTCGTGCTTAAACAAAGGTTTAATTGATGTTATCAATGATATATCCTTTTCTATTCCTCTTAATATGAATACATTAGCATGCGTTTTCCGGATATGTTTGTAATATATAAACGTAATCGGGACCCCGAGGGTTTCGTGTTTTTCATGCCTTACCACAATGGTTTTATACTTCCGGTGCGTATCACCCTACATGAGATTTTGTCTGCTATCGGAAAGAGAAGGGTGCGATAAAGAAAGAGGCGGGCATACTTTGAAGAGAGAAAAAGAGAAAAGGAGAGAGAGAGAGAGAAAGGAGTGGTCACGTCGTACTTTCTACGTGACCTTCTCGTTCGACACACGAGTGTTATCCTTAATAATGGCCTCGATCACGGACGACCTTGTACACGTTATGAGTTCTGAGGTAGATCCCTCCTTATTCCCGAAAAAAAAAAAAATTGTATATATATATATCTATACATGAGCTCAACCCTCGAACTAAACTTTATCTCTTGGATATCTTGGTGAATCTCTTCACGAAAGACCTCGGATTGATGAAACTCACAATTTAATTTTATCCAATATCCTAATCAACTTAATTTTTCTATTCGTTAACAGTAATCAGACCGAATTTTGTTTGATAATATTGCAAGGGTTTTTCCTCAGGAAATTGTAATATACAATTGTAAGACGTAAATAAAAATGCGATATTTTGTGTACCTTTTTCTGACGAAGGATTATTCATGCAACTCCCACATGTAGGTTTATTGACCAAGATAGGTTATTGTAAGTTTATTTTTTTACTCATTCCTTATTTACAAATATTCTATTTTATTATAAAAAGTTGACGTCATACACGATCCTCATAGAAATACTGTCACGTGGGGACGTTTCTTATCAACGAATTATATCTTAGAATCTAAGAATATATTTGCTCGATCATATTTTACTTTGAAATAATCTTTTTTTTTTCTTTAAAATAAGAGCAATTGTATACACATGTCCTCTTACAATTTTAATGTATCCTAGAAAATTCAGTACTAATGATCGAATATAATTATTCGAATCTATTTATAATTACTTGTCTAGACTTAAAACAAACGACAAACCAAATGTCAGCAAAGTATATACCAATATATATCTACATTTCGAGATGTGAAGGGAGTCCAATCTCCTGCAAAGCTTTTTCGCGACTCAGGAAATCTCCAAACTCGTAAATCTTAGGCTGGAAAGGTCAGTCTAGACGTCTGACACCTTCGCACGAGTGATAATTTTTTTTTTGAAAATGAGAATAAAACGGTCGTTTGTCCAGGACAACGTACAATTATAATACAAGACGAGTTTCAGAGAAAATGGTGGATTCGAGAGAGTAGGCGTGTTGAAGGTACGTGCGATATGCATAAAATCCTGGACGAAAAGTATGCAGGAAACACAAATATGTGGCTAAAGCCTGGAGAGAGAAGAATCAGCGGGCAAAGGCGCGAGTATACAACAAAGAACCGCCAGCAGTATTGTTATCATTATTATTATGATTATTACTATTGTGCTTATTTTTATTGTTATTACATGCTTTATGTATATATGTACATGTATAGCGTGCATGATAATGCGCTCGAAAATGCGTCCCAGTGGTGCATGTCGCTCATGGCCGTTGCAGTCGCGAATGATGAGTATGAAGGATCGATGCTCTGCGCCTGAACACAATAGCCAGACTAACAAGTCGACAATTAATGATTCTTGTTGTATTGGTCGATACCGAGAAATGAAAGAAATGAGGCTAGATGAAATAACGAGAGAAAGAAAGAGACTCTGAAGTATATGTGGATTGGTTATCGCCATACGTCACAGTGGATATGACTGGTATAGAAGAAAACGAGTATAACACTGAAAGAGCAGACTCTCTTGGATTCCACGTCCCCGGAGACTCGTCGTCGCCGTCGTGCACTGCATTGCGCGACCTCACCAGCGACCCTTAACACCCCCTGTGTACATTATAGCCATCCAGCATATACTTTTACCCGATGATTTGTACGCTCTTCCATTACCCAAGAGACCCAAATTTTTCCATGGATATCCTTACGCCCCCTTGGCAAATCGAAAATTCGCCAATTTTCACTATGAATGTATTAACAGGGGTTCGAAAACATAAAAACAAATATAAATATTTGAATCATTTGGAGTATTCGACGGATCGAAAAATGTCACGATGTTGGGATTCTTCGGAATTCAAATGATGGTTTGAATCTGATAAGAATTTCAGACGTCAATTTTATTCATCGATTCATCAATTTTATCCAATGGTTTTGATGATAACCGCTAGAAACCTTCTTCTTTTGAACTTGAGTTGATTTTTTAGGATCTCTTGGTATTTTTTTTTTTTTTTTCTTAAGACGATAAAATATGAAAAAGGCCAGGGTCGCACATCAATTTGACTTAAAACGCCCTCTGCAAGACGAACAATTTCGTGAAGGCCGATGAAGGCTTGGACCAAACATGTTTGAATGATAAATCTAATAACGTGTGCACTCGGATAATGCTTTGGTTGGATGCTGCCGCTGATGATGGCGATGTGCTCTTACTGGGGTTGGGGTGAACGACGCCAGGGAAATGTGCCCCTAGGGCCGAGAGGGCAGTTTCCCTAAAACCGGACCAATGGCTCTGTACGCTTCAATGGATATATATATGCATCGTTCTCTCTCCTTCTCTCCTTCTCTTTGCAGCTTCTCAATAGCGGTTGAGCTCTTCCCACATAATGTACGTGTGTGGGTGTATTTCGTTATATATCGACCGGATTTTGCTATATCATGTGTGCACCATAGGTTAGGGACTTTTGGGACCTCACATCCCAAGCACCATACATGATACGCAGAGATGCGTGCATGAAGAGGCTTATCTAACGTCATAGAATCCAGGAGCATACTCGTGAATTTACCCTCGAGAATTATGCCGGCGACTAATGATGCATGGACCAAACGGCTAATTCCCGTAAAAGATCTATACACGAGGATGTCGTGTGCGATTGCGAAAGAACATGATTCAGATCACTATAAATAGAGCAAATATTGAGGTATGAAATAAAATTTTTCCTGTGGAAATTGAGCATTGGAGAAAGAAAAAGAGAAAGAAAATATTTAAAAAAAAAAATGTAAAATATATCCGCATCGCAAGAGATGAAAAGTATAGGAAAACTTCAAGAGCCAACTTTTGATTAGACTTTTTGTAAAATCATATTTATTTTATATATATATGATGAAAAAAGTACGAAGCGTAAAGTAAAATAAAATTCATACGAAATCTTTACTGCAGTAAATCAGAGTTAGATATTAAATTTACAAAGAAAATTCCGTGCAAATTATATAATTTTGTAATTAAGTATTTTATGTTACAAATTGTACACATTTTTCATCACCCTGATGAGTTTAGAAGCTTAACGTTTTTGAATATCTATTATTCTAATTACTGGGATGATTGTAATTAAACTGTGAGTTTTTTTTTTAATTTGAATAAAATGTATTTTATTATAATAAAAAATTCTGTTTTTTTCTTATACAGTTTTATCGAAAATACTCGAATAAAATTTGATACACCAAGACAAACATAAAACAAGTGCATACAACATAATGTAAAATTTGTAATAAAAATTGTACCAATTTCTATTCTTACAAGGTGGTTCTGATTTGGTTTTGCCAGGCTTAATATGAGATCGTTAAAGGTTTCGCTCGTTCACAATGTGAGTTTTATATTTCCACATTTTTGCACGTATTAATGCATATTCGTCAGATTTATTTTTCACAACGAGCTGTCTAGGTAAATATAGGGAGAATAATGAAAACGAATAATCAAAAATGACGAAAAGGTAAAAAAATCTCCTTGTTTTTCTTACTCGTGTTTATGTTATTATCATTTGTCGACAACGAACGCTCGACCACATAATTAATATGGCGCATATATACGGGCGTAGAGAATTTAACATATTAATATTATTATATATGTACATATGAAAATTGATCTTCATATCGTTCATGAAATGAACAAAAGAACGTTGATAACAAATATCAGCTTTATCGAGAAAACAACAGTAAAATATTTAGAAAATCAAGTGAAAAGCAAATACTTGTTTACAATGAAAATCATTATAAATTACATGTTAACTGAAAACTTTACTGTTGCTCGAATTGATGATAGAATCAGATATTTTGAGTATCGTTCAACTTCTTGACTATAATAATGAGGAAATGACATGTTATTATACCACACTATGTACTTAATCTATATATGTATAACTGTGTGAAATTCACAGCCGTTCGTGCCTTTACACGACCATATGTGATACTCGCATACTTATTCCCTTGTACGTAATATGTATCTCGTGCAAAATTTACAGACTATGCAGTATATTCGCGTATACATACAGCTATAGGTTGAGATATTTATATATCTGCTCTCCTAGTAACTTGAAGTAAGATGGAACTATTACAAGACACAGATAAAACCAGAGAAAAAAAAATGAGAGAGTATAAGAGAAAAAAAAAAAGACAGAGAGAAAGTTAGATGTGACCTATTTGTAAATAACAAACGAGAGTTACGCGAAGCTTGATACCATTTTTTAATGTATTATTTCCGCTGAAAGTATACGGAGAGAAAGAATCCATTAATTTTTATACTGAGAAATACCTAAAAATTATAGTAATGTGGACGTGATCATCCACTGATGTTAACATTTTTGTAAGCTTGAAAAAACTTTAAAAATTATTCGCTACATTTTGAAAACAATTACCTTATTCTCATAGTAAAATTTGCCATACTCCTTGCCAAAATTTCTTTACCGATGCATGGTAATATTATATCATAAGCATAAGCATAGTCATAAAGATAGTTGTACGGATTATTAGTTCGTACTTTTATGCAGTTTCCCTCAACTTTAATCTCTTGTCGCTTATTTTTCATGCTACAACATTCAAATTACTATTGATCGATATTTTTTTAAATTAATATTGATACCTTAAATATGTTTAAACATACAAAAGAAAGGTGTAGGTTGTATGAACTCACCACTAAAGAACGAAGACGAGAACGAACACATTCTTGAAGACAGTCTTATTCGTTCTTGTCTTCTTTCCAATCTTCGTCATTGTCATCATGTCTATGTAAAACTTATATTGTTTTATTTGCTTTTTATTTATTTAATTTATATATTTGGTCTTACCCCATTTTTAATTTTATTTTTTCAAATTTTATTTTATTCTTATTAACCGCGCCTACTTCAACAGGACAAAATATTCTTTCCTAATTGGCTTGTTAATAAATGTTGCTTATTCAAAATTATGGAAAGTGAATAATTGTTTTCGAATTTTTTATGGGTTCTGAAAGCTTTCATTTACTATATCTCCAAGGGATTTCCCCACTTTACCAAACACCTCGTATAATATCTAAAATAATGTCCTTTTACAGTTGCAAATTGTAAAATTGCAGTTGAATCGTACAATCGAATGACGTAAAGTCATCAACTTGACTCGAATATACTTCAATGATACATTTCTAACTTTCCCAAAGTGACTTTATTCTGTGTCATCTGAGTTCAAGTGAATTGCGAGTATTTACTGTACACGTACGCTATAAAGTACGAGATTCAAACGAATGCGGAGTTGTATAGCAGAGAGCAATGTGCGACGAGCAAAGGATGACGGAGATAAAAAGAGAAGTAAGAAGAAAAAGCAGATAGGAACGAAGAACGAAAGAGGCTTAACTCGAGATCTTATGAATGCTCGCGGCTGTGTGTTGTTGAGGTTCAGGTTAGATAAGAGCTCTTTCGACTTCGTCATTCCATGGACCACGAGGCAACTGTAAGACATTTGGTTTGCAACACACCTAAGTAGCTCGTTCTCAACTTGCTGAAAACTCTGTGTATACCTAATATCCTGCTTACTCGAGTGACGTACGAATGTACAGAGCGTTCTAAAATTCGTAGAAAGTTTTTCAACGATCGATAGGGTTTAAGATTCTTTAACAATCCTCCAGAAACTTATTTATAAAAGTTTAACTATAGTATTTTGATGATTTAAATTATCAATAGGCAATTTAAAATTGTAGTTAATTGACTCGACGTTTCAGCACTATTATTAATTAAGCCGTACGTTGAGGTTTTTAAAAATTTTTTTTTATTTTTTTTTTCGGTAAAAAAACTGTCTGATGAGAATTTTACGTCTTATGATGGTACGTCTTAAGATAAGTTTCATGATGGTTTTTTATGAATTTCAAGACGCCCTATATTTTACTAATTCTATGTAGCAACAAAACTGCCGACTAAAATCCATACAATGCTTTCATCCTCACGCAGTAGGAACTCATGATACTTTACGGTCAAATGTCACAAGATTAAACATAGCCTTAACTTTTCGACCTTTCCTGACCGCGCGCTCAGTCTTTCCCTTTTATTAATATCTTTATCATCAATCATCATCGTCATGATTATCATTATCATTATTATTATCATCATCATAATCATCCTATCTAAGTATCAGCAACGTTAATTTTTCTAGCAATATTAGAATTTATGTAATTTATAATTTGGATAAATTTCTGTTAAAGTAGTCATTCTATGTGACAAATTCGAAAAATTAAACATTTTCGTTGTACAAATTACTTTTACAAGATTCTTCGAATATGAAGTTTATATGATATGCCGTACATTGTTACACGGATTTTGTTCATATTTTTTTAGTGCGATGAGTACATATATACTTCTCACCAAAACTATAAGATTTCTGGAATCTGTCAATAAAACCGTGGTCGAAATTGTATTTTCAATGTTTTTATTATTATTATAGCTCTGATGATATCATATGCTCTACAAATTAAAATGCCCTTTGATTTTTAAAATTTTAGATATACAAAGACTCCGAAATCATGATATTTTTACTCTCATTAGTATTTTTCAAGTGGTGTAAAATCAATTTAACTTAGTAAATATATGTCGAAAATTCGAGAAAAGAGTTTTTTTAATAGTTAATAAAAAATTTTCCAAAAAAGTGAAAAAAAACGGTTACGTAGGATAATTACCTCAGATATTCCAAAAAAAATTCGTTCTGAAATCGTTGCGGAAATTTTCTCGGTCTTATAAAAATACATGAAATACAATGAAAAATGTAGCAAGTTCAGAATCGATGATGTTAATGCTTTTTTTTTCTTATTACAAACTTCTTGACAAGAAACAACATCAGATGGGATGTAGAACGAAGGATGTGTGTGACGGTTGAAAGTTACGCACTGAGTTCTAGCATCTTTTAAGCATATATGTATGTAAAGCATTCATTTTTGCGTATATGCAACACTAGCCCATTGCAGGTTTTCTTCGCACCATCGTTAATCTTGAAAGTTTAGCGCACCCCCGTTGTGCCTCAGTACCTGTTGCCTCTTTCGTAGGATCTCCACGTATCTCTCTAGCTCTTTCTCTTTCAGTTTATAGTTTATATTTTTTATTACTGAGCTTCAAATAAAAGTTTTTATCATTTATTGGATAGATACATTTATTTTTACATTATTATTTATTATTATAACGAGTTTTATTTGCACAACTTACATGAAGTAGAGTCTTACTTCTTTTTTTTTTAACTACATTGCCTGGGGATTTATTTCTAGTACCAATGAAAATAATATTCATTCGTGCATCTTCTCTCGTATTATTTCAACATTTCTAGACCAAGATGGATACGATAAAAAGGATAGAAAGGTAAAAATAAAAATGAAATTTCATGAGCCAAATAAATATATGATTTTTCATTATAAAATCATAAAATCATAACAGCCGTAAAATTACATAAGCAAAAATACATTATTGTTTTTTTTTATACATTGCGTCGATGCATTGAATTTTTTAGTTATGAGAATAAATTCTGTTACGGTACATTTGTTATGTTATACATACGATACTATTGATCGATATTCATAACAATAATGTTTGATGCAGGACACGTGGAGTATGGTAAACTGAATAAATATGGAAAATGTATATCTGCTGCCCTATCTGTGAAGGAGAAAGCTGCGAAGGATTTTATCAGGCGTGCAAAAAAGAGCGGGTATTTCAATTTGCACCGTGGCCAAGAGGCATGCGAGCCTATCATATATGTATTATGTATATTTCCACGTGTATAAACATAAACGAGAACGAAACGATAAGCGTTTGCTTCTGGTGGTACCCGACAGGCGAAGGGTGAAAAAGGAATGAGCGGCGAGTCCGACGACAGGGATCTGGAAGGGAAATGGTAGTGGTGATAGAAGCGATATGTATGTATTTATGTGTGTATGAAATGAAAACTCCAGGACCAGTAGCTTGGTGGAAGAAACATGTTGGTGAAAAAGCAGCACGAAGAGAAGCGATCAGAGAAAGACGCAAAAGCTGTTCTGGAGTAAAATAAAATGTTGAGAGAAGAGAGAGAGAGAGAGAGAAAGAGAGAGGCGTGAAGATGAAATATATTTCCCAGAGGGACACGAATTACTGTATAACCGAGGAAAATAATGAAACTCGTTTTAAAATCTGTTAAAGCGAATATTATTTAAATCTAATGGAATAACATAGGTACCGCGTGAACGATCACCTGAGAAAGAGAGAAAGGGAGGAAGCAGAGTAATGTATAATTATATATAACGTCAAGTGATGAGGAGGGTGTGGTAATGCGGATGAGGAGAGTGGCGATGTAAATATGGCAAATGTGAGAGTGCATAAGAGGGATGAAAAGTTTATCGTCTAACTACCGCGTCGGATATAACCTATGTTCGTAATGTTATTTCAGAAATCCACGCTTCACGTTAATGTACCTTTTATCTCACACCAACCTCACGCCTTTTATCTTCTTTTTTTCTGCTTCTACTTTTTGCTGTCTTTTCGTTTTTTCTTGTTTCATCTCTTCTATATAAAAAGGAGAACTTTGGACATGTTTAGGTACCACAAACGCAATATTTAAAGCTCTTTAAAAGACCCACAGGTTATTAACTACTGTTTAGATTTTTTAGTAAATTTTTGTGTAAATAAAAATAAAAATTGGTCCATTGATCCATTAACAGGTAAAATAAGAAAAAGAAAGTGAACACGAGTGAGAAAGCAAAAAAAAACTCGTACTCGTAGTTACGATAAGAGATGAGTAGACATGAAATAGTAATAATATACATAGATAATAAAACGTAATTCATCTTATAGTTGATAAGGAAAGAAAAGATAATACAGATATAT
>JABMBV010011976.1:0-17748 GCA_018906735.1 Mesochorus sp. PSUC_FEM 10030011
ATTTATTTATATAATTTATTGATTCATTGAATTTATTTAATTTATTAGTGACCCGCCTTATAAAATACGCCTGGGTAAAATTTTCTAAAACACGAAATTTAATTGCGCTTATGAAAGATATTAACCCAAACTAATATTGTCTTGATTTTATCGATTTCGATCATTTTTTCTTATAATCTTTTTGTGTATTCATAAGTTAAGAAAAATCTACTATTTTTAATCCAGAGACGCAGCAGTGTCTCTTAGATTTTCTATGAAAAATTTTCAATTAAAAAAAAGCAGCAAAATTTCGGTGTCGTTTTTTTTCGAAAAATACTTATATTGAACCTTTATAATACTTAAATCAGACTCTTTTCTGCAAAAATTATGAAATTTTTATCTGTACTTTAAAATCCTATTGGTAAGTAAATTTTTTTTATCTTTTTTTTAACCCCTCTGCGAGCGATTACAATAAACAAATAAATATCGTATATATAGAGCGAGCCAATGTTGCTCATTACTTTTCACATGTAAAAGCTCATTGTTCATCAACAATGCGGCAATTTTGACATTTCTACAAAATAACAAAAAATGTACAAGCTGATGTAAAAAAATGACAATTACAATAAAATAAATATTGCTTCCGAATCTCTGCGTCCCTCAGCAATTTTCAGGATATTTTTTCAATAAGTTTAGCTTCGATTTACTTGTGGTTAATTGTGAAATTGACTCGGGGGTCAAATAATGCAACACATTGATAAAAGTTGAGTCATCAATTTCGCGAGCGCGATAGAAAAGAGGGAGATGGGGTGGGAGGGAGGAGTCGCCATATGGCATACATATACAGAATGTATATAGAGAAGGGGGCTCATACAGAATCATACGAGCCCAGTCACGACCATCAATCACGTGCTCAACTCGCTATTCGTTGTACAGAGTAGAGGCTGCTGCTGTTGCTGCATGCCTGCCACCACCCGTCTCGTACACGCGCCAAGAAAATTCCTTCGAAATTACCAAGTCGAAATTTTACCTCGTGTCAACGCGATACGATACGTATAGCAATATTCGTCTTGTCAAAATTAATTGTATGTCCAAGGAACGCGGTTGTAGACGGAAATGTGAGCGAGATTCGAAATGGACGTTGAACCGTATGTTAATATACGAGAGACGAAGGAGCTAAACATTATCATAAACAGGCCAATTCGCGTATTATCAAAACTCATGTATTTGAAAAAATCATCTATTTTCAAATGATCTCACTCATGTATTTTCAACTTTTAAGTCCCTATGAAAAAATTGCCAATCGTTGAAATAAGACCAATGTCTTTGTATTGGGCCAAAACTGTAGGAGATATTCATCGGCCCTAAGCATGGATCAGTTGATTAGTCGATGCTCATCCAACGTTTTGATTGAACATCGAAGACCGATAAAGTACCCAGAAATGCCTACCATTGGTTTACCATTGGCTAACGACAGTTGAAAAACAACGTTGACAACGTGTATCAACCAATTTTTAAATGACCTATCTGTGCTTTCTTTCTTGGTTGTCCGACGAAAGTAAGCATCAGCATTTTTCATTTTCAATTTTGTCTTTATTTGTCTAATTATTGAATATAAATGGGGGTAGGGTATTTAGGATTTTATTTATATTGTATTGACGTTACTACTGTACATACTACTGAAGCAAAAACTACCGAACTGATGTTTACTTTTTTACAACAAAACTTAAATATAAGCCCAAAGGCTTTCATTTACCTTTGGACTGATATTTAAGTTTGGTTTTTCTACATATTTTTTGTAAAAAAAGTAAGTAACAGCTCGGTAGTTGTAGCGTTAGTAGTCAGGGTCCTCGAGTAGTCGGACAGCCAGTCGAACTACTTTGATCGTTGTCGCGATGCGTTCAAGTGTATATAAATACAAATACGAATGGACCAAGTTTTTCTTTTCAAACACCTGTTAAAAAATTGGCAGACAGATAACTTGTTAGACAAAGGTTGACAGACGGGTAATTATAAGTAGGACAAAAAATCATTTTCAGGTAATAGTGCTACATCTGGATTTTTTTCTGAGACAATATGTGTTTATTGAATAGACCCATAAAAAACTGGTTGATCAAACGAATGGTGGAAATGTAATGAAAAAAAAATGGTTGAAAATCGCAAAGTTTTAACAGAAATCGGCTATGGAGGGCGAAAGAGAGGATTTTTTTATCAATTTTTTACGAGTTACCAGACAAAAGATTTTCAACAAATATTTATCTTGGATTTTATGGAAAATAAACCATAACTAACATGACCGTACCAAAAATGTTGCTAGTTCTTTGTTCATGATCCTCCTCTCTAAAAAGATTTTCATATGTGATCAGTTGATCAACATACTGTAACACTAAGTGAATGTAAAGAATGCATTTATCAAATAAATAAATAAAAATAATCAATTTTACTCTAATAACAATTATTTTTATTTATTTGATAATCTTTTTTACGATTCCCAATGAAAAACGTATGACTGAATGAAAATTTTTAATGTTAGTACCCGGATGGGCAACAATTCTGATAATTCTGAGTGGGCATATATAAGAGTTAAAAGTTTTCGAAAATACTCTTTTACCATTCGATCTCTGATGACTATCTTCGAAAAGTGATAAACTAAACATGTAAACATATCAATAAATGACGAGCCCCCCATTGATAATTTTCCAACCATAAAAACGAAATAACGCCTCTAATTTCTGTGATATTTCAAATTACCAGCCATATTCCAAATTACCTTATTTTCCTTTAGTACAAAATTTGCCCTCTTTGAATTTTTAGAAAATGCCACATCGTTGTCATATTTTTTTCGCATCAACTTTTTTATAAACATTGAGCGATATTGTAGTCACAAACGTATGTTGTTTGAAACAATTATATACTTATACAAATATACGAAAGTCAAGGATTTTCATTATTATCCAAATATTCATGGAAAAATTGGCGAAAACCGCTCAGGTAATATTATTCTTGTTCGCTGCGAATGAATTACTACGCTCGCGCTAGCTATAAAATTCGCAATTTCCATACAACGGAACCGAGAATGTGCATAAAAAATTATTCAAATGTATGGAGTTGAACATTATTTTTCAACATGTTTTTATTCAAGGAGACTGTTTATATATACAAAGAATAAATTGTTTTTTCCTTCCGTATATAAAACTTGTCGAAACGAGACTCGATGATTGAAAGAAATTGATCCATCCGTCATGTTGCAATATACATATATATATATAAATGCGTATGAATGCATCAAGGATGAATCTCGCGCAACGACGTGGCAATTCGCTGCTCGACCGATACGTGCACGACTGGAGCATTATTATTATTATTTTTTTTTTCATTTTTTTTCCGCGCGAGTACACGTCATCGTTTTCTCGTGAAATTTCAAATGTATCATATTTCTTGTCCATTTTAGAGCAGATTCACGAGACATTTCAACGACTATGTATACGATTGTGTATATACGTGCCTTCGGTCTCGAATCAAATCGGAGAACGAGAGAGAAATTCATTCTTCCACGTCGATGGTGGAGGATTGAATCGAGTCACGCCATTACCCGAATCGATCCATTTTCGTTGGGCGATAGGTCACGCTCTTCCTTCCACTCTCGCATTATTTATTGAGCCGTAATGAACCTCCCGACCCTCCCAACAGGGACACACGACGGGCGCGAAAGCCCTATCGCCTATTTTTTCAAGTCGTCAAACTCGCGACAGGTTCCGTACAAATTCATCCCGAGTCTAAATATTTGCCTCTTTTTAAAATGCTCAAGACCTAGATTCCAAATCTTGGAGGGTCTTTTGAGGGCAACTTTATTAAAAACAAATATCTAATTTAGATCTGAAAATGCCAGTTATTTCCACTTATTCCACGATTAGGTCCAAAAGATGGTTATGAATTAAAATCTCACATGGCCTCACATTTGAGATTCTTATAGTTGAATAAAAAAATTATAAAAATCAAATGAAACTAATAAAAATTTGGAATTTTACTTCCATAACCCTTTCAGGTTTTTTACAAGGTCATCATCATCTTACTTCCATTAACCATCCAAACTTTTAACGATTTTTCCAACATCCTAATTTCCTATTAACTTAGGATATTTCCTTTTCAAGGTGGTGTCCAGCCAGGATTGCAGTAAAAGAAACACTTGAAAAAATCAGTGATGTTTACCGGGCTTGAACTCGAACCCGTGATGTGTGGACCCAAGACCTTATCCACTTAACCACTGCGCTCCCTTAATCAGATGAAACTATATAAATACTAAAATAGACTCTAATACGACATAGAGGTCTTGAAAAGATTTTAGGACGAGAATAAAATGTAGTTTCCGATTCTATAAATAAGATTCATGTAGGGTCTGCCAAGACTAGCAACTGGGCTAATATTTGGCAGATTATTGGCAGCTAAAAATCGGCCAAGCATTGATATCCAATAACAGGCCATTGCCGGGATGTGAAATCTGCTAAAACTAGCAACTTGGTCAATACTTGGCGGATTATTAACAGCCAAGAACTGGCTAAGTATTGATCCTCAATATTGGGGCATTGCTGGAATTAAGAGTCCACTAAGATTGGCAATATATTGCTTTATAAAGCAAATTCCTAGTAAATTAGTGGTAGCAATGGGCCATGAATGGTTGACAGCAATGGGCCAAGATTAATGTCCATTAATGGTCCAGTGTCAACATCATACGATTTTGTCAAGCTTGGGCCAGTATTAGCTGCCATTATCGTGTCGTTATTGAAAACGTGGCAGCCATTAATGGCCTAACACTGAACTAATCGTATAACCCCACATGGGTAGAACTTAAAAGTTCTTCAGATTCAATTAATTATTTTTATATTAAATACCTTTAGATCCAAAATAGGGATTAATATTTCGAATTGGGATCGACGCTCTTCCAACTTTGCCTACGGATAAATTTCCCAAAATTTTTCACAGTATGTTTCATCTTGAATTTTTTTTCCTCGATCGGACATATGGAATTGATCTCTCCCATGTCTATATCGGAGCATTGAAAACGCTCTTGGATCAAACCTTCCACACCATTTTCTTCTTCTTCTTCATCTTCTTGATCCACCTCGTGTTTTCGCGCTCTACTTTATTTGGCCACCGATGGAATTTCGATCTCGCGTGTCGCTCAAAAATGTAATTTTGGTGGGTAAAACTCGAGGGAAGTTGGAAGGTGTCTCTCCCTCGAGTGGCTCGAGTGCTCTCGACACGTGTCCCCCCCCCTGCCCTTTTCCCACTCTCGATACTATACATATATAAGCGGACCCTCTGTACCTCCAGAGTCAACCAACGATCCTGTCCTCATGCATCAGACTCGAAACTTTGCAGCTTCGGCCATTCAAGTTGGTATACAAATACCATCAACATTTATACCATCTTGGTAAACGTCACGCAAAATCTTTTATCCCTCGAACCCCGTTCTCTTCCGGTATAGACAATAATATAGAGAATATAGAGAAGAATAGAGAGAGAGAGAGAGAGAGAGAGAGAGGAGTACGCCCCCGACACGCTACATTTAACAATTACATTGTGATTTGTGCGCGTCTTTCCGACCGGAAATGAGAAACGTAGCTGTGAGCCGCCGCCGCCGCTTCTTTTGCCATCAATAACAACTCTTTTTGAATATTCAACGAAACTCGAGAGGTCCGAGCTTCTATCTATTGAAACACACGGGACACCCGTTTTTCGATCGATCGTACACACACTACAGTATTTGCCTCCTTTTTAAATATTATTATCCATTTGTCTTGCCACGATAACAAATGTATTATTTTTGTTTTTTAAATGTAAACTTGTATGTGACAGAATAAGATCAAGAGAAGCTTGTCTTTCTTCTCCTTCTCTTGATTTTTTTACGATATTCGTAGCCTCGTCTTCTTATTCCATACCTCGTTACAAAATAGTCAAATTACGGTTTATGAATTGTTGAAACAAAATATAAAAAAAAGTTTTCGTATATGAGTGCAAAAAGTGCGAGGTAAAAAATTTGTTTTATCAATTTATTTTTTGCAATTTTCTGACGTGAAAATTGTGTTCTCGCAAAGGATATATAAAATAAAATGAAAATTGAGCATTAAAATTCAATTCTCGAATATAAACACGTGTTTACGAAATATGAGTATTTTAATTTTATAGAGTAAAATTGTAGCGAAAATGTATTGATTTATGTAACAATCATAAAATATAAAAAAATGTTACTTTCATTAATACATTGGTTTAAAAAAAAAAAAGAAATGTCTACTTTATTATAAATTTCGTCCATTAAGTCATTTTGAAAAAATCGATTTTTCATGCTCAAAACTTAAGCATTCCATTTATTCGTACGGCCGATTGAATTTTTTTTTTTAAGTATAATATAACGTCAATCGTCAAAACGTATCAATTCAATAAAAAATTATGGCTATTTGGATAAAAAATTGCATTTTACATGTTTTCATTTATTTCATTCGTGAAATAAAATGAAAAATATTTAAAAATCGGCAATATAGTGAATTATTTTTATTCTAGGATAGTTAATAAGTCACCATGAATTTTTTTCAAATTTTTTAAAGCATTTAAAAGCACTTTTTTAAGCATCGGACACGAGTAACTCGACGTTACCATTTAAAGGTAGTCAAAATGATGTTATCTTCGAAGGTTTAATAACGATTTTTTTAATTTTCCTAAAAATTCTTCTTGATTAAATCGGTGAACCTATATTTTTATAATTACTTTGATTTTCACTCGCAGATTTTAATTTACAAGTAGCAATATTAATATCAATGCTATCTAATCGACAGAGTAATGAGTTCGACAATATAATTCCGACAGAATGAGTTTCTCATATATAAACGGGTTAATTTTTTTTATTTCCACTCTAATGTTACTGTAGTTAAATTTTTTATTAACATAGTCATGAGAATTAAATCCTTAAATCATGAAGCATAATTAATGAATAAATAATATTATTCCAAGAATGTGAAAGAATAAATATCACTCTGGATTAAAAAAAAATGTATTTGGACGCGCAAAGCACCCCCGAAGTTTTTGCACGACTTATTAGGTAAACCGGGAAGTAATGCCGTTTTTGCAGATTGAATTTAATGTACAAAAAAACGATACTATTTTCCAGTCCACCTAATAATTAAACATGTTAAAAAAAAAAAACATTTAATCACAGGAATGCGTGTTTTGATATTTACCAAAAGTTATGTTTATTCAATCAGATTTTTTTCTTTTCTCTCCTGCTCTCTTTTTCTCTCCCTCTCTCTTTCTCTCTTTCACATACTACTTTCTTTCGCGTTTCGTAGGACACGATGATGCTTGGAAAAAAGTTTGTCCACTCTGCTTTCACACAAGTTAGATAATATTGAGCAACGGATATACGGTATGATGCGGTTGCAACTCGGAAAACTCGAGGTTTCCTGGTGGTCGTACAGTTGGTAGAAAGAGAGATTGGTCAGCCATGAAATTAATCAAGTCGTTGTTGGATAATTTTTCGCTCCCTCACACCGACCCCCTGGACCTCGCATCATCGTTTTACTCGTACATCTTTCATCTCTCTCTCTCTCTCTCTCTCTTTTTCTCTCTATCTCTCTTTCTCCATCACATATTTATATGTATATAAATTTAAACACGCACATAGACGTTTCTCGTTCGATCTACCTAACCGATAAAACTTTTTTAATGAAAATTGTTGTACCGCAACGGAGGATGATCGAGGCAAAAGACGGGCAAATATACTATATTGGCAAAATATTCGCCTCCAAAAGAGAAAAACGGTTGGGAGCAACGAACCGTATTCCACAGGCAACAAGGACGCAAATGGACCCGCCAGATACGAGAACGGGAGCCAAGCTTTTCCCGTCTAATGCGATCCATTATTGCGCATTCATAATGGTAATTGGCTGTCGGAAGCACCCCTCGTATCACAATTGTACCAACCTTCATCAAGACAGTTGTATGATTACGTTACCAACAACAATAAATATAATAATAATAATAACAATAATAATAATAATCGATTGATTATTTATTGTCTGATTTTTTTAATCACAGTCATTCGCACGTCATTGTAACAAGTTTAAATCACTTTTATTCTACGCTAAAAAGTCACATTTTTTAATGCTTACACCAATGACTTTTCACATTTTTATATTCGATATTTTCTTATCGTTTACTTCACATTCAGGTTTAAATGAAAGCCTCGGATCAGAATCTCACACGGTCCTTCAAGATTATTTGAGATTCTAATAGTTATTATTTTTTTTTTAATTATAAAAATCAGATGGAAATCAGACTTTAGTAAGAAATAGAAATCCTAAAAAGATTTAAGGGAGATAATAAAGGTAATTTGAAATTCTAAGTAGAACTTGAAGGTATTTCAGGTTCAAAAAAGTATTTGCCTAATAGCGATCAATCCGCAGTATCGATGAAGAAACAATCAACTTGAACAAGATCTTAAAAGCTCCCGAGTTTTCGCGAAATGCCAATATAAAACGATACTCCCCCCTCCACACTTCCTCCCCTTATTCCGACTTTCTCAGTTGCACCAAAGCACTGGACTCCAATAAGATTCAAGTCAATTAACAAGACGTCACTGAGGATCCCATTAATAATCCCAACGACTCTCGCCGCTCTCGTTCTTATCTCGTGCCCAATATTTTTTTTTTCCTTTTTTTTCATATTTTATCTCGTTTACCGAGACGTCTACTCGATCTTTTCCGTCTCTTATCTAACTCTTTATAGTTTCTTTACTATATATTATTATTTTTTTCCCCCCCGAAGAACGTTGTAAACGTTGGTCCACAATTTTTTTTTTTTTTTTCGTCATAGAATTTTTGCGTCAGTCCACGAAGTCGAGGAGTAACATTGGATATGCAAAATGGCCAGACGGGAGTACGATGAGTCGCGCGAGAGCTCCGCCGCTCCCTATGGACCCTCTCTCCCTCCCTCTCTCTCTCATTTTCTCTCTCTTTCTTCCTCTCACCAGCTCGAGCTGTCCTCCTGCTCCGATAACACACATTGGGTTAGGTCCTCATTTTACTATCTAAACCTTCGTACATGGGCCATTCCACGTAACGTGTACCCTTCGTATATTTGAACCATTTACAAAAAAAAAACGCCCATTGTGCTCCTACAAAAATGTATTGAATTTTTTTTCTCTCTCTCTCTCTATCTCTATTTGAATTGAAAAATTCAATAATTCATCATCGAATATTCAATGAATTTGACGAACGAATAAATGCATTGCCTGGCCAAGTTGGCACGGGAGCGAGTGTAGGAAAAAATTCTACACGTCCCTGGCCACAGTTTCACTCGGACATGTTACGATACGACTCTATCGATATCCTCTATATTATACGTATATCTTGTCTTCCTCCTCCTCCTCCTCCTCTCTCTCTCTTTGGCTCAAGTATAGCTCGAGATGAGCCGCACCTATCTAATCGAGAAGGATCATTCAACGATCCTCGCTACAATTCCCAAGACTCTCTCGGTGCATATTCGTAGGACAGGAAGCCAAGGACGAACGAGCAATGAACTCGTTCATATCGACTTCCCCCCCCCCCCCCAAAACAATATTTTCATGTCGTGCATTTTTTTTCGCAATAAATAATATCCAGACGAGGAAAAAATTCGATCGAGATGATTCGCTATAATTAAATGATATTTTAATCAAATAATTTTGGGTAATTATGCTAAAGTGGGGCACTAGCCCAATACATCAATTGTTTTAACACTTTCAGGAGCAGTGACATATATATGTTCCACCTCTGATTCATCTCAGCTTTTTTTTACTTTTCTAATATATTTCTACACTTTTTTATGCACATGAATAGTGTTAAGTCTCTTAGGAACCTAATTTATTATATTTTAATGGTAAAACGAATATATTGCTTTTTTACAATTAATTATAAACAACTAAAATCTGAAGTTGTCGACTTTTTAGAGGTAAATTCGGATGAGGCTGAACTAAATAATTCTAGTGCTTTGAAAATTTTTTTGTATGCATTCTATGCTTAATACCACAACATATTTCGTTTTCAGGATTCACCATAGGCTGGTTTTATTTATCTTAAAAATGAAATAAATACGAGAAAAACACTATTTGTACGAGAAAAATTTTGAATTTCGTGATTTCGGTGTCAAAATTGTAATTAGTTGTCCTGAAAACCTAAAATCATCCATGGTTTTTTTAATCGTTCAGCAGAAAAATGTGCCTCCAAAGGGGTTTGTTTGGGCTTGTTTAGTTTCAGCACACTGGAACATGTGTCTCACTCTTCTGTTGTTTTTAAGATATTCCGTAAAATAAAGTTTTGAGATCAAGAAGTTTTGACTTTTAAGACTGCAAGCCTAGTTCTCTAATTATAAAACACACGTTTCAATAATTTTATCAACTGCAAATCATTTTGCTGTTCAATAAACAATTGAATTAAACAAAAATTGTATCTAAAATTTCTGAAAATCTGTCCATTAAATTTAATTCACACCTGAAAGAGTTAACAGAGTTACAGAAGAAAGTAAAAAGAAAAATAGGAAAATGTAGAAAAGGAAAACGATAAGAAATAAGTAGGAAGGAATTAGGAAGAAAGCTGGGTATGGCACTTATAAAAATCCACATAGTGTGTAAGTAAAACTCTCCAATTATTATTATTATTATAGAACAAGCCTCTCCAAATACAATGGCGAAGAGATATTAGAGCTATCACTTGTACATAATTGTCTAATTTTGAACCGATTATTTTTCGCTGTATGAATTTATATCGTTCCAGCTGGGCAAAGATTCGTCAGCCTCGGTACGACATTTAAACACAAAGGTATGTAATAAAGATACACTTGACTCAAGCAAAACAACGTCAATTAGGGAGTGCTTTGGCTGCTGTTTTCCTCGATTGCTTGGAGATTTCAAGCGTTGTAAACTCACTCACTCCTTCGCTCTCTCTCTTTCTAGCGCTCAACATTATTCAGATGACGAAAACCGTTTAATTAATTCCAAGGTTGGTTGGCAAGAACTGATTTTACAGTATCGCGCGTGTTTCGTATTATGGTCTTTTTTGTTTGTCTCTGGGCGCATGTCAGTACATCCTCGCTGGAGCCATATGCTGCCACCGGCACAGCTTCGATATTCCTTCTCTATCGACTAATATTTTTCCTTCTATTCTGCTCCGTCAAATTATCTCGCAGTATTTTTCTTCCCCAGTCAAAATACATCGAGTCTATTGGAAAATTAATTCACACAAAGCTATATTTGTTTCATACACGAAAAACATTCTGGGTCAATTTGACCCTACACGAACTTTGATTGTCCACCATTTTTAAAACAACGTAAACGATCGACTTGAAATTTTGACATAATATTCTTGAAATATTATGCATTCAGTTAAAAAAAAAATTTTCAAAAATGGAAAAAAAGTTTTCAAATCTTATCTCCCTCTTAAGACACCAGAAGAATTCACGTGAAACTCAAATAAACCCGAACCAAAAATTGTGTACTACCTTAATTTATTTTTATTAAATTTTCCTTCGATGCATACAATAATAACACACACAAAAATTGCATCGCAACTGAATACATGTTTTATGAACTAGTTTTGAATTTTGAGTTAAATTTATAAAGTTCGAAATTAAATTCCATTAAAAAAAAAATTCCATCAAAATTTGGAACTTGAAAAACTGATCCATAGTATTTTTGAAGGTAGAGTTTAATGGGATGAGTGACAGATCAAACTTGATGGCCATTAATCGAGAGAATTAATTAAGGGAAAAGCCTAAAACGTATAACGAGCCGTAATGTGAACACGCTCGTTACAAGGAAGAAACTCGAAAATATCTGGGCAAGCACATAATATGCGTATTCGCATTGTGTATCTTTTTCCTCTCTTTATATTCACGCAACTAACATCACAAAGCTCAGAGTCGCTCCAAAGAAAATAATGACGCTCCTCTGGGCTGTTTGTTCTCCCAATATGCCCTACTCCATATCTCTTTTCTACGAAGCTCAAAACTTTTGCCGCGCGCACTGACAAAATCCCGACTTTTTCCACACTCTTCTCACACTCCATTTCTTACTCAGCTTTTATGCCACTCTTACACAATTCCTTTGTATACAATTCTTTTAATAATATGCATTTCAATTATAACGATGGATGCGTTTACCATCAGATCAGCTCTGTTTAAAATAATGATAATATCTGACATCTCGATTAATTTATTAATTAAGAAATGTAGATAATAATAACACAATAATAATGATAAACAAATAGGATATACGGCATATATATATTATATTATACGTTCGTCGAGAGTCGCAAATCTCGCGAGAGTGCATCACTCTGCTTCTACGTACCTTTCTCTATAGAAAGCTTTTTCAACCGGATTAACCCAGATGGATCATGGTTATTTTTCATTACGAAGGTGACTTCCGGTTGAGCACACTCTTGCAATTACTAGCCTATAAATCTTGTTTTTTTCACCCTCCTTTCTCTGGCTTAAACTGCCCTAAATGACTATCCACGAGCAAATATATCGTGACGCGAGGGAATGATGAATGTCACAGAAAACTGGAAGTATAAAAAAAGCTTTCCTCCTCCTTTTCCTCATCTTCTTCTTCTTCTTCTTCTTCTTCTTATTTTCATTGCAGAAGTATTACATAATCTCAGTCGTCTCAAGTTGAAAACTCCAAATCGCGGAGCGTCATCATCTTTACTAGTCAATTTTTGGAAAAACAAAAATTTAATTATGAGAAACTGTTAAGTCGTAGTATGTAACCATATTCGCTACACCTATCGAGCCAGAGTCCTTCTGATCTGGAACTCATAAATTAAATAATTCATAAACGGTTAAATAAATCGTCAAAGCTTATATTAATCAACCTTGCGTTTGTTTTTAATTGATATAAAAAATCCTACACATCCAGTTAATTCGCGGTACGTTCGAAGAAAAGGCGTTCGCGTCATAAAATATCGTACGAACAGAAACGAAAATAAGATTTTTCTTTGTGATCCAACAAACGAAAAGAGGCCAAAGTGTACGAAGTTTAAATGTGTGGTAGCTGAGAAAGGAAAGATGCAACGATGCGAATGGGAGAGGCGGCTCGAGGGTGGTATGCTCGTATAGACGAGAAAGCCGCTGCGGAGGTTGGTTGGAGGCAGCGACATTCAAGATCCATTTTCATCCGATCTATTGTAGACTGCCGACTCTCTATTGTAGATCCCGTTGCCCGTTTGGAGCGCAGCTCGAAAAAAGTTTGAAGCATGAATATGTTTGGGCGTAAAATGGGTGTAAAAACTCGCGCACAAAGATAATGACACGGGCCGACCAAACGAGCGATCTTGTTAGCAAACTTCTCATCGGTTTCTATGCATTTTTTGCCACACTCGCCCCTTTGGCATCACGTCGATGCGTTTGCTCGAACAAGGCCAGGTCAAAATTGACGATAAAAGTTGTCGAGAGTGAGAAAGAGATAGGCCCTCGTTACTATGTCACGGATATATACGATATACTCGATTATACGAGGCGCAAGATCCTCAAAGTTGAGCTCAGCGTCAACGGGGGCGAAAACTTTCGACTATAGAGGAAGCCAAACTCGGACGACACACTTTTATGAAATTGCGTATATATATATAACGTGTGGAAAATTGCTCTCTCGCGATGAATTGATTTAACGCCGCTTATAAAAATGACGAGTCTAGAGCCTGCGATAACTCAAATCATATTGACTCGCATCTACATCTTTCACAAATTTATCGTACGTTTCCATCATCTCGTTCGAGCGATGACAAAAAATTTATTAATTGTGTCAAATTCGTCTCTGTCGTCTCTTTATATTTCTTCTTTATTCTCTTTTGAAAACGCTTCTTTACGTGGAGGGTTTCATCCCTTTCTTTTATCTCTCATACTCAGAAAAGACTAAACAAATTTTAAAAATTATTAAAAAATGTAGTAAAGCTAGTTGTAGTTTTGTAAGTGAATTTTTCCATTTTAGCTCCACTAAATTTAATCCTTTAAAAATGGCAGAAAATTGGAAATTTAAAAAAATACGTGTGTTTCTTCTGTATATCGAAAAATAGTAAAATACGTAGGTTTAGGTTATTATATTTGTCATTTTTCGATATGGTATTGGCCTGAAAATTATTAAAAAATTCTGGATTCTTGGACGTTAATGGGTTAAGTTGTAACATTTTTTTTATTCCACTTTTACGCCCTTGCGGGCTTTTACACTCTACACACTTCTTATACTCTTCCTATTCTTCACTTCTTTTCCAACCCCTCTGCCCCTCCCTATGTGGCAGCAGCCCGACTTCGCCTTTTTCCTGTATCACATTTGCCGAGGGCGGAGGGAAACTGCTGGAAAACCTCTGCCGATACAGTAGGACATTTCCTATTTAAGGTGAAGTCGAACTACCAAGATTGCAGTGAAAAAAAACACTTGAAAAAATTCAGTGATGTTTGCCGGAATTTGAACTCTGGACCAATTTAGCCACTGCTCTTCTTTTTATACATTTTTATAATTATAACATTTTATTATTATATTACATTTTTATAATGTTCATTCATTCATTCATTCATTCATTCATTTTCTCTCTCTCTCTCTCTCTCTCTGGCTCTTTCTTCTTCTCGTCCTTCCCGACGCGCCATCCCTACGACCTTTGCCATCCCATCTCATCGTGTATCCACCCTGCGGAATTCCTTCGCACTTCGGGCCATGTATTTTTGGCATCTCTTCCACCTGAAATTACCTCTGTACAGTCACTGCCTTTTAATCTAAACTTTTTTCCCATTTATTTAAACAACAAACCGTAACGTCGCTTGTTTGATCGTGTCTTGATTTTTGGTTGTACTCGCGCTTTAGTTTTTAAATTAGCTTTAAGCTTTTTCTCTTTCCACTTTTATTTCTCACGATGTTTTCTACAGTTGTAAATTATTCACTATATTTGCGTTTTCTTTAATTTATTTTTTATTTTTTGTATTTGTTGTTATCGTAATTTGTCTACAGCATGTCAAGGCATTAATATAAACATTAAGTTGAAACCTAAATTGTTGAATATTTGTTTACTGCTGAAACCTAAAACAGACGAATGTTTGCTGATGGACATTATCGTAGTCATCACAAGAGATACAAAAGGCAACGACGATGATCATCAAAAGTATTGACAAAAATGATTTAAAAAATTAATAACAATAATGATCTGTTGAGCTTGGATGGAAGGGGAAATGCGTATCTAGTGCGGATAATTGGTGAATATTTCTAACGGCTCTGGAATGTCGGTGACGGATGTTGGCGTTGAAAGAGATGCGAGGAAGAAGCTTGGAACAGCTCTGATTGATTGTCATGATCTGGCAATGACATCGGATACCGCGACAATGGTGACATAGGTAACGCCTCAGTCGCCCAAGAGAATGAGAGAGAGAGAATGAAAATGGTGGCAGGATGCGGTGGTGAAGGACCGACAAAAAAGAAGACAAATACGAATAGACTGGCCATCTGGAGCAGCGTCTAGAGAAGAGAGATGAGCTCTCGATGGATCCTACTTTTGATGTATGTATACGGTCTATGCGTGGAATAATTAACGCACTAAAAAGATTGCCTCCTCTCGAGGCTCATTGCCTCGTACGTTCATTCTCCGTTGCATGTCTTATGAAACGCATAAAATGAAACATTAATTAATTAATTGATTCTTTCGAAGAATCTAAAATTTAAGCCGTTAAAACTATATTATAACTCTGTCCGATTTCCATCCAAAAATCAATTATGCGATATTTCGCCAATCGGATCTTCTCTCGGTTCTTCTTGAAGGGAGAGAGACATTTTTTTATGAGTAGTATCCGATATATTATAATTGCAGCTTGTGTCTGTAATCGATGATCCCAAGTTGTGAAATACGATAGTTTGAATATTAAAAACTCGCTGTATCCCAGTAAAGACAGTTTGTCACTGTAATATAATCGGGAAGTTACAAGTAACGTTACTGAATTGTAATGTGACTGAAGTCATTCAAATTATATTAAAGTTTATCATTATGTACTGTTACATTAAAGTATGTAGCAGTTATTTAATCTGAATATAATAGTTATGTTACGAGTTATTTATCGATTTAATTTATGCAGCTAATTACTGTAATATAATCTAAAAGTAACAAGTAATTTAACGATTGCAATGTTGCTGAAGTCATTAAAGTTACATAGCATTAATTTAACTTGAATTTCACTGGTTATATATCAATTGCGTATTCCTGTAACAAATATGTTACGTACCATTACGAACTAATAATCCCAAAACGTGATCAAACGTCATCGTGGTCAGTGGAACAGCAACACATTGAGAGAAAAAGAATAAAAGGAGATAGATTATTCTGTTATAATACCATTTCTTCATAATTAAAGAAGAAAAATCGATTTATTTTAATTTTTTCAATGAATTGGTTATCTTTTGTTACTATTACATTGCAAATATTTGTTACATTACGTGCATTTCATTGCCAATAGATCGCTATTTAGTCACATATTAATCAAGTGTTGTATAATTACTCTATAACAATACTGTTACTAATTATCTATCAATAATGTAACAAACGTTACATGCAACGAACTAACATTATTACACGTAACATGAAAAACCAAATATCAACATTGCGGATATAAAACTGCGTTCACTGGGACTCGTATATATAGAATTGTGTATATCTGTTGGTAAGCTCATTGAACGGGATCGAGAAGATGAGAGAATACAACCGCAAATCGGATCCTTTCAGTGCCGATACTTGCCCGATTGAAATATCTCGTAATACCGCGCAAGCACTCTCGAGTAGTATCTCATCGGCTCCCATTCATCCACTTTCGTGTCACAAATAACGATATATACATATGACAAACGCCACATTACACGCGTTATATCGATTTTCACGAATCTCGAATTATTCAGCGCCGATTGCCGAAATTCGAAAAATTTCACTGATCACGTGTTCTCCACTCGGTGGTCAAATAAGTGTCCTCATTGACACGAAAATCCTTGTTCAACCGCCGTTCGACGCACACACATTGATCGATTTGCGATCAATGATCCGAATTGATTTGACCAATGATTCGAAATTTGCCATTCAAATAAACCGCGCTTGAATATCGGCCATATCTATTTTTCCAAATTCAATTTTCAATTTACTTGAATTAGTTTAAACAATCCTGGAAGCATCCTTGACCTTGAAAATCGCAATTTCAAGGCCAATTTTTTTTTCTATAAAAAAGAAAAACTGAGTGCTAACTCACTGGCGGGTACTAATAACAACTCAAATTTTTTTATATTTAATTCATCTTGACGATGATTTTTTCGATACGTGCGAAACTACTTTTTTTCCTATACAGTGCATGAGAAACGGTAAATATGCCAACTTCGAGGTCAGAATAGCAAAATGTCGAAATAACAATTTTCAAGGTAAAAAAACAACATTTAGACGTTTTTTTCAATATTTTTTTCATATTCAACACGTAAAAATTCACCTAAAAAACATTGAATATTATATGCCTTCCGGTGGTGGAAATATCGACCACTTCCGCCCTAAAAAAGTTAAATTTCGTTGTTCACTTTTAACCCTTTCAGTCATACATTTTTTATCTGCACCGATTTCGATTAAAATTGGTACTCACGGGTTTTCGGGGTCGCTGATTACGAATCCGGTATTAGATTTTCAAAATTCAAAATGGCGGATCCAATATGGCAGACGTGAAATTCCAAATACTTATTAA